>JANHGC010008832.1:235300-256118 GCA_027560395.1 Boaedon fuliginosus
ACTCTCGCGGCTGCATTCTGTACCAGTTGAAGTCTCCGGGTGCTCTTCAAGGGCAGCCCCATGTAGAGCGTGTTGCAGTAGTCCAGCCGAGAGGCGATAAGGGCGTGAGCGACCATGTGTAGCGCCCCCTGGTCCAGAAACATGAAGAGTTTCAGATAAAGTAAAATTATTGTTGCCTGGTTCAACATTCCATAAGAACACAACATTGCCATGGTTGCATTTCTTTAAAAATTCCACAACAGAAAAACAGGAGTTAATGGGTGAGATTTGGAAGAAGTTGAAAGGCGAAATGAATGAATGAACTTTTAAAAGGTTAGAACATCCATCTATTCCCAATATGTCTCTCATACACATACCCCATTACACATGCACATGCACAGAGCATAGGTACTTTGAGAATATATAATGCTGGTATACTTCAGGATTCTAAAAAAATCAATGTGACTTAGGTACATTCATGATGGTAATTTATTGTTAAGAAGTGTTATCATTTGAGGAACCAGTTCTATAACTGAGGAAAAGGAGGTACTATCCTCCAAACTGATTTTGGAACTTATGTTGAAATAATAGCACAAGTTTTGTTTGCAATTACTGTTTCCTTTTTGTAGTGATTGGCATGATGTTTGACATTGAGTCTGAATTGGAAGCAACAAAGCTCACTATTTGATTAAGTTTCTAAAATGCAGCTCAGTAAAACCTGATGATTCTAATGTCTGAGAGCCCTCTACTGGAGTACAGATTTAGCACACGTTTGTTCCTAAAAAGAACTGGGCTGTATGGTTCATTCTTAAACAGTGACTATTTACTGAAATAAAAGGGGAGGGTACTGAAAAAATAAAAACACCAAGGAGCTTTAAAGACTTTTCTGCGGGAATCAAAACTTTTATCTTCACAAAAATGATAGGAAAAGAACACATTGAATACTATAGAAAGATATTGTTCACTGGTGGTTAACATCAACTATTGTAGGGGATTTTTAAAAAAAATTCTGTTATTATTATTATTATTATTTTGTTGCAGGAAGAGCCCCAAAACTCCTCCCCAAAAAGAAGAAGTGGTTTACAGTCGAGAGGCTGAGTGGTTGTAATGGATTCCCGAGAGAACCACCTGCACATACAGAGTGTGAGCTCTTGAAATAACATTTCACTCAAGCAAGGAACTCTTGCACCAACAGCTGCAATGAGACGGCAACACTTCAGTATTTTAGTAACCAAAAGTCAGCTGCAGATGCTTGGTAAGTGTACCCACTGACATCTGCATCCATAGCTCTTCTTGCCTTGCTGATCCAAATTTTCCTCCTCTTTCTATTAGTTTCATCCTACACCTTTTACTCTATTTAGTGTCTCCTTCTCTGATTTTTTTCATGCCTCTTTTCTCTTCATTTCTATTTGATTTTGCCCCATGCATCTTTGGTTTTTGTGTTCTTTTTGTGCCCTTTTCTGTTTCTTTTTCCTAAAAGAACAGGCTGTTTATATGAAGGTTCAGAAGTGTATGAATAAACTAATAAGCAAGGAGAAAGGTTTTTTTAGATCATTTTTTTGTGACAAGAGATTTGAAAATTACTGGAAAGCTCAGAGATCCAAATGTAAATGAAACCTTTCCTTAGAATAGTTTTGAGTATATGTTTGCCAAGGACATGATTAATATATCTTGATAAAGTAATGAGTGTGGATCTTTATTAGAAGGGTGATTATTGGATTGATGTATTGATAAGATATTTTGCTTAGCTGTTACTGCAACTTTGGCTACCTGTTCACTGAATAGGTTATATGATGAAATTGTTTTCATAAAACTGTGAAACCATATTTTAATGCTTTTTACCTTACCTTTTTATACAATTGAACAAAGGACAAAGCTCATAATTCAGTTTCTGTACATCTTGCCTAACATGTTTAATATTATTCATATCCATATTCAAGGGAAAACCATGGCTCCTGAATTAAAGTCCAGTAAGCTCTAAATTGAACCCACAGTATAATTAAGCTCTTTTTGATCTTTCTTAAAGGAACTAGTTTGGTAATATCAGGAACTTAATTTTGCTTGTTTAAATCATTTAACCTTGCTAGCAAGAAAGTAGTATAATCATGTTTTTCAAGATTTAGATAAATATATTTGCCTCTAGGGCTAAAATAGTGTTCTTGGTAATAATAGAATAAGTGTCATGATTTATAACAGCTCAGCCTTAATATATTCTCTTTTATGCCATTATTTGCTGATCCACATTATTATGTCTTTGGTTAAGAATTTTTGGTTCTTAATTCGCATGGTTCAGCCATTCTACAATACTACAACAGCATATTCCCTCCAGCTCTTATGTGCTGAATTCTAAAATTGTCAAGCTTTGATTTATGATTTCTTATACAGCACAGTCCTGAGTACATCTGTTCCATGGAGTTCAATGGGACCTGCAAGCATGCTTAGAATCCCCACTGAACTTTGATTTGTCTAATCTGAAATAAGTCTTATTGAAATAAAATCTGTTTTTCTGTTTGAAAACCCAAAAGTCAGTCAGAATGTTGGGGGAAACTGCAGCAGGATTGTGCAATTTCCTTTGATTCTTAGTTGTATTTAAATAGTTTCATATCAAGGTCTTCAGTTTCACAAGTATTTATTGTGCTTTAAATTCTGTTCTGTTCTCAGTAGAAGTTGGATTCATCCATTATAAAAACCCACGGTACTTATTTGGGGGTTAGTGTAATGTATAAAGATACTTAATGAACAGCTTTTTTAATCTATGGTTTAGCACTGGCTTACTGTTTACATTCCAGCCTGCATATTATACTAAATGATAAAGCAAATACACTGGCAAACCTATCAGACTGCACTTGCCAGAAGAGTACATGATTAATGAGTTGTGTCTTGATTAGCCAGTCTTAGCATTATATGCAGATGTAAGATCCTAGATTCGAGTTCCCCATTGGGGGAAGAGAGGCGGGATATAAATCGAATTAATAAATAAAATAATTCATTAGGGAAAAAAAATCAGAGAATGGAGAGGTCAAGCTATGTGTTTGTTTTCTGGTTCCTTTCAGGTTGATAAAGTCAGAGCGTTTGGTTTAAATATCAAGTGAGTCTTGTTAGCTGCACTTACAGGTGGAGACTTCAATTAGAAACAACTGAATTTACTGCTAAGCCAATCTTACACTTTGTGTGATATGCAAATTCAGTCAGCAGAAATGCATGGTTTCTTTATGATCTCCTGGGTTATTTCTTGCTTCTTTTATGTCCTGGATCTCAAATAGGCCTTCATAAGGACAAATCAAGAGATGTTAAAATGAGGAAAATGGACTGCATTTATATAAAGATGGCATACTGTAACTTTGCTCACATCTATAAGATTTATTAGTTTCTCTAAATCTGAACAGGCAATAACTAAAGCAAAGAATAACATAAATAATCCATTAATGCAAAAATTGAGAAGTTAAGACAGAATTCTCCTCCTCTGAATGAAAGATGACAGGGTTTAATTGTGAGTGCATACTGCACTGGGATTTTGTGTTTGTGTGAATTTTGCCACTATAGTTTGTAAATCATGCTTATTTAGCATTGTATGAATCCAAACAAGCATGAATTATTCAACAAATCATATTATTCAAACTATGTCTTAATACAATGTATGTCTCATTGTAAGACTGGTTCTGCATCAGTCTACCTTGCATGAATATTTTGCTCAATGAAATCTATAAAGTATGTCTGAGGATGGATAATGATTATTTTTTGCCGAAACCCACTCCACATAGCCCATAATAGTTCTAAGATATTAAGTGTATTGGGTTCATCCATTATAAAAGGTACAGTTGATGGGTTATAAACCACAGTGGCTGGGTGTCCAAAGAGGAAACAAATTAGTGCAAATATCCGCCATAATATTATAATAATCCTAATTGTTTCATGGTTAAAGCTCATTAGCATCATAAAGTTGAAAGGTCTTCTTTCATTACTGAGCTCAGTCCTTGGCCTAACTTATAAAGGGAAAGACTCCTTCCGGTTTAACTATAACCTGATAACTACATGAATATGTCCAGAGGTGTATATTTTTGGGGGGTCAATTGTATAAAGGTACTAGGAACAGAAGTACAAAGTTCTGTATAGAAGCAGTTATTTATTGTGTTCTTCTGGGATTTTTTTTCCTTCTTTCATCTTCTTTTATGCTTTTTACTTCTCAGTTTAGTTTACAAGCTGGAATTTCAGGTTGATGTCACATTCAAGTATTAACTGTCAAGCACTGGTTAGCTTTTTTGAGATCAGCCAATATTCACTGGGTTCAACAGCCTTTGCTTAGTGTAATAATCCGTAACTGGAAAAGCAGTTCTTAGCTTCTCTTTGAATGTACAAAGCAAGGATAACCTATCACTTCCCAATATATATGGATATAGATAATATATAAACAGAAAGGAAAAAAGGGAGGAAAATAATAAATTCAGACACATAAACAAGGGTTTGCAAATGTATGCTACAATTTTCTAATATTCCAATAAATGATTATACTATATCATTTAAAATTCTAAAAAACACTATTAAATTCAATGCAAAATATAGTCAAAAACAACAAAAAGGCGATCCATAAAATAATAGAGTGCAATAAATTATTTTTAAATGATTTTTAATATACAAAAAAGGGAAAAAGAATAAGAATCAATAAAAACATTATTAAGAACCCACTTTACAATTATATCCTTGCTTCCCATTGTATCTCAAATGTAAATTACAATCAATATATTTGTAAACATTAGGTTTCTAATTTTTTTCCTGGTCCTTTTATTTATTTTTTCATTAGAAATCGAATTTAAATGTCTTAAGTATGCATTGCTGTGTAACATACAGTATATATGAGATCTATTTTCAGTTGAATTTTTTCAGCTTCTGTTATGAATATGTACTGCTAGGGTTTTTGGGTTTTTTTGCTATTGCTGTGTATTCTCCATGTTTAGTGTTTGGTTTAGTTATTGAGCTACTTTGAGCATTGTTTTTCTTAGTTAAGCTTTTCCTAACATGAACCTGATAATATGAGAAAGGTCCACTAATTAACACTGCTTTTTAAAATGAGTAGTATTTCCCAATTGTTTATCTGTGTGAAGTCTTAAGCTCCTACTATACAAAAAGTATTACCTTCTAAGTCAACCTGTATACAGTACATTAGTGGCCAAAGTTACATTGTTCCTAAAATTATACAAAATTATAGTTGTGTTAAGCCTATAAAGAAAGACCCGCAAATCCAAAATGAATAAAAGCATTATTAAGAGACCCAATGGTAATGTTACAAAAATTATGCGTAAAATTTCAGGTTCTCCAAGACTCCAATCCAAAACATAACCCAGATTCTTCAAACATAGATTTGTAATTCAGTCAGCCTCAATTATTAGAATAATGCATTGATTATGCTCAGTTATGCATTCGTCAGGGGTGGATATTGTTGGTGAAATCTCATCTAACTTTCCATAATAATAACACGCACACAAAAATAGCTGACATCCCATCTCTGAAACATAAACACTATTAATTCCAAATCTGAACTAAATGTTTATCCAGCATAAGAATTCAAATAATTAGCTGCTAGGTTGGCTTCATTTTTTTTTTACATTTATCAGTCTCTCTTTTATCCCATACAACTTCTGGTTGAAAGACTGTTCTATGCCATGTTAAACCATTTTTTAAAGTATTGTCTAGTTTCAGTCCTATGCTAGATAATCCTTTGGGGACACTTTTTATTTATATCTCTTCTCAGCCTAGTCTAATATTGGCAACCACACCTGCAGTCTTGCATGCTAGAAAGAGAGACTAGTGCAGGAATATATCATCATTTTGTAGTCGTTTTTTGATAAATTACATGAGCTGTTTTCCATTATTTGTCATTCAATTTTTATTCCATTTCTGAGACGAAAACAGAATTACAGAATAACGGAATTGGAAAGGGACCTTAGAGGTCTTCTAGTCCAACCCTCTGCTCAGGCAGGGAACACTATACCATTTCAGATAAATGATTGTAGGATTTCTTTAAAAATTTCCAGTGTTGTAGCACTTACAACTTCTGGAGGCCAGTTGTTCCACTGATTAATTGTTCTAATTGTCAGGAAATTTCTCCCAGTTCTAGGTTGGTTCTCTTCTTGATTAATTGCTAAAATTTGGCTTCCAGTTTTGGTGCTATCTTTGCAATTACTAAAAACTAAGTCCCCAATACTTTTGTATTCCTCTGTATCTTGTTTTAATTTTGACCATAAAAATTAATAAAATACGGGCTGGAAAAGAGACTTGAATGTTCAAAATTGAGGTGTTCCTCTATTCATTGTGCTTTGTGTTTGCTGTGACTTTTTTTTTTACTCTTAGTTTAATTTCTGTGTTTTGTATTCACAATGAAGGCTGGCTTATCTTTTACCAAATCTGCTTCAACACTGACACTTATATTTCATTCATCCAGGCTGAAACACCATATTATATACATATTCTATCTTATGAAATGGTCAAGTTTTCCATTGATTCTGGCTTTCTGCCAGCCAAGGAGATATTTCCAAAATGCTAAATTCCACTCCAGTCAGTGGCCAATACACAAAAGTAGGATTGACATTCGTGGCATCTATAATTAAGTGAGTAACATTAGAGAGATAGAATGGTAGTGATATATAGATATTGGCCAAGTAATCTTCAGCATCTTCAAAAATGATCTAGATGAGAGGATAGAAGTGGAACTCATCATATTTGTAGATGACACCAAGCTGGGGGAAATAGGTAACATTTAGAAATAGACTCAAGATTCAAAAGCATCTTGACAGATTTGAACACTGTGTTTTGGTCACCACAATGCAAAAAAGATATTGAGACCCTAGAAAGAGTACAGAGAAGAACAAAAAGATAAGGGGTCTGGAAGCTGAACTATATGATGAAAAATTGAGGGAACTAGGTATGCCTAATTTACCAAAAAAGAGGGGTGATATGATAGCAGTCTCCTAGTACTTGAGGGGTTGTCACAAAGAAGAGGCAGTTGACCTATTTTCCAAAGTATCTGAGAGCAGGACAAGAAGTAGTGGGTGGAAAATAATTAAAGACAGATCCAACCTAGAACTTAGGATAAATTTCCTGACATTGAGAACAATTAATCAGTGGAATGGCTTACCTCCTGAAGTTGTGGATGCTCATCACTGGGGATTTTCAAGAAGAGACCAGACAGCCATTTGTCCAGAATGGTTTGAGTAGAAGACCTCCAAAGTCTCTTCCAATCCTATTATGCTATGTTTTATGTTCTATCTATTTTATTTAGTGAGAAACTTACTAGTTGAGAGGTACAAATGAATGGGGAAAGGGACAGTGGGATGGGAAAAAACCAATATATTCAGTATGTTTACATTTTGATTTCATTGTACATTTTTTGTTTTCCTTTTGACAGCTCTGATTCTTACAGCAACATCCAGTGTTGTAATAAGCCAAACTACATTTGAGATAACTTGCTTTTTAATCAAACAACACAACAATGCTTCAAGAAATTGGGATTCTTCACCTTCTCTCAAGGTAAAGGAAAATTAGAGTGTAAAAATATTGGATTGGACTGAAGTCCCATTTGGTCTATAATTCTGTGGCACAGAATAGCATTTTCCTGTTTGTGTTCTCCATCACATCATACTGAAGACAGAGTGTCTCTGTTATGGAATATAATATAACATTTTCTACTATTTTTTACAGTGTGAAACAAGTCTAAGCCCCAGTTAAAGCTATCTGGTGGGCATTGCAAGGAATGTCTGTAATTAATGAATTTAAATCATATGATTTCCATTCATTAATTACAGAAATTCCTTCCTACTTTCATGTGTGTTGGACTTACCACCATCCAATTTCACTGATCCTGGGTTCTAGCATTATGAGCATTATGTCTTCTTCCTCTCCATTATGTCTTCTTCCTCTCCATAAAGTTCGTAACTTCCTCACCCACCCAGTCAATTATTCAGTAAGCTAGAGAGTCTCAACTTTCAATTTTTCTTTCTTGTGAAGATCATGCAGTCCTTCAGTATTTTCATTGCCTGTTCCTGCACTTTTCCCAGATGAAATACAATCCAAAACTTACAATTGAGTCCAAAATTTCCATTGCTAAATGAGACAGTTGTTAAATAGGTTTTGCCCCATTTTTGCCACAACTGCTAAGCGAATCACTACAGCTCTTAAGTGAATGATGCTGTTAAGTGAATCTGGCCTCTCCCATTGACATTGCTTGTAGAAGCCTGCTGGGAAGATTAAAAATGGTGATTACATGACTCCAGGAGAATGCAACAGAGTCATGTTATGACGGTGTCATAAATACATGCCAGTTGCCAAGCACTTGAATTTTGGTCCTGTGCCCACAGGAATGCTATAATGGTCATAAATAGGCAATAAATCACTTTTTTAATTCCATTGTAACTTCAATCAGTTACTAAACAAATAGTTGTAAGTCAAGGTCTACCCTGTAATCAGAATTTCTTTGCATTGTTCCATTTGATGTGGACTCTACCTTCTTGAGGCTTGGGTAGATAAATGGTGTTTTAAAATGATTTGGATGATATCTTCTTCTGCCACCAGCTTTTCTCTGTGTCTTCTGGCTTCCAAACCCACCAAAACAATTTCGATTCAACAAATACCAGTTCCATACAGAAACCATTTGCCACCAGTAAATTCCACTCCACCTGCTGGCCTTTCTGGCTGGCCCATGGCTTTGACACAGAAGGTGTTGAGACAAATGATTAATGGGTTGCCAGAGAGGCAATTGCCATGGTGCTAACTCTTGATTCTTAAGCAATGACTCTCCTGTCCTGGTAATTGGTGTAATGAACAATTCAAATTGTCAGGCTTCACAACCTGGGTTTGGAGTAAATCCTAGGCTTCGTGACCTTTCAAGACTTCCTCTGCAGTTTGATTTGGCTAAACACTTTTAGTCAGGGCTCAATTAGATTTGAATCTTTACTACGGACAAGAATGAAGTCATACACAATCGCTGATTCACATTGGTAATGCAAAAATTTCAGAACTATGGGCACATTCAAGATTTTGATAATTCCCTTCCCTTCCAAGTGAATTGATACTTGGTGGGATGCTTGGTGGCTTTGAAGCCAGAAGAGTTGTACATTTACATAACGACCATCTATGGTTATCCATAATGGTTTTGTATTTTCCCTTACCCACTGCTTTTCACTGCTCTTTTTCTGTGAATGGAGCTCAAGCAATGATGGATGTTGCTACAATCTGTTAAAGTATTATAAAACTGGATGTCAAGGTTTTATCTTTATACTAAGGGATTTCATTCTCCTTCAGGCCTTTAATTCTCTGACCGTGAACTGGTTTTATAATCAGGCAGCTGTTGGGAGTGCAGACCTTTGAAGTATAAAAGCATAGTTTATGAAGTCGCGTCATAAGCTATGCATTCAATTATCTTTTCAACAATTGAAACAAGTCACAAAAATGGTTCATCTTAACTGCAAAGCTAACATTCTTTCATCTTTTCTCTACTGACAACTGTTCTGTTTCCACACTCTCTTGTGGTCTTCTGAGCAATCTTCATCTTCCCTTTTTCAAACATGTGGTATTCCACTGTTAATACTTATTGCCTCCTTTTGCTTCCTGACTTCCATGCCTGTGCTTAACATTTTGAAGCGAGGTTTTTGTATGCATGTGTGTACCTTCAAGTCACTGTTGACTCCTAGTGACTGCTAAACAACTTAAACAATGCAGCTTTCTTAGCAAAGTTTTGAAAGAGGTTTCCTGAAGCCAGGTCCCCAACCTGGCTTCAAGACTAAAATTCACCATCTACTGGTTTTTTAACAAGGTGCCTTAACCACTCCACCAAACTGTCTCTCTATATTATCTAAGCCACTTTCTACTTGTGATATTATCCCTGCATAACATATTTTTTCATGTCTCCCAGGAATATCCCTGACTTATATTCTCTGAACTCCCGAAAGATGCTTTATTCCTAAAGGCAACTGGACTTTTTTCTTTTCTTTTCTTTTCTTTTTTTCGAAAATGTTTAGCTTTTTGGATGAGAAGCGAAACATTTTCTAAGAAAAAAAGGGAAAAAAACGAGAAAGTCCAGCTGCTTTTCCCAAAAAGCACCTTTGGGAGTGTCTCCATTCAGCACCTTAGCTAATATGGTCTAATACGGATAAATACATGTGAGAACAGAAGTGCCGTTTGACTTCCTCCTCCATAAATTTATGTTCTTTTTCTCTTGTTTGCTGAAAATAAAACTGCATGATCTACCGAGTCACAGTAGTTCAGGAAATCATAAATCTTAGAATTTATGCTATATTAAGATTTGCTCTCCCTCTTCAAACTCTTTAGTTTGTGCAAAATACTTTGCTTGCTTTTTATGCTAAAATAGAAATTATAACTTCCCTTTCTTTTTTTCCACATTTCTGTCATATTTCAGGTGTTCCTCTTCCTAAACGCTCTCAGTCTTTTCTTCTTTTTTTCTGCCATACTTTGCTAACTGTCTATCCTAATGTCCTGACTTGGCTCTTCTATATACCTCCCTTCTCCTTATTGCCATTTTCTTCATCATTAATTTAATTTAATTTACTTTATTAAATTTATACCCCACCTCACTTCCCCGGTCAAAGGGAACTCGAAGCGGCTAATTATCCCTCATATCTACTACATAATCAGTATTTTTGGTGCCTCTAGATTATTTGTTCATATTAGTAGTAGGTTTAGTAGTATTTACATCATGTAATAGTCAAAGATATAGCATTGCAAGGAATTACTGTATATTAAGACATATCAATGAGTAATTTGGTTTAACTTTGATATGCTCAATCCTTTTCTTAGTGAGTACCATAAATGGCTTTGACTGACGCTTTGTCAGCTATGCTTCCAAAGATGAACAGAATTCAAAATCAAAATTTTACTTACTTTAATTAAAATGTAAATTACAAAACTTTTATGCATGTAACGTGATTACCATTCCCTATTTATTTAATAATTTTCCTTTTTCTGTCATGTTATAACTTACAATTTAATGACAAATTTTAGTGAAGATTTGAGAAGGATTCCTAGGTTTGCAAGGGTAGAGGCGTGTTGAAGGGGTGTTTGGACTCTGGGCTATCTATAATGCACCTTTAATTTCAACACTGATTTTGCCTTTTGTCTTACCAATTTAAATTGCTTTGATTTACTATCAGTAGTGGGCAGAAAATAGTTTGGGTGACTGAATGCAGCTGTTACAACAAGGTTTTCCTTTCATGAAAAATTAGGTTGATAAATTAATGATAAAATAGGTCAGTATCTTAAGGAACATTTGTGTTTTTAAAGTCAAACCAATATATCAACCAAGCCAGAAACATTTTCATTCCATCATTTAAATCACTTTGATATCTATCAACCACATACTTCCCCAAACTGAAAGAAAGCAAAGGTACATTAGTTTCATAATTCTTATTCCAAGACATAGTAAGACTGTGCCTTGCATATTTACTTTCTGTGTTTTTACAAACTATGTCAAACATACAAAAATAATCCCTTAGGAAGATTCAACTTAACAGGCATAACATGATAGACAGCAGTCTTTCAAAACATGAAGACTAAGGACTGGCTGTTTTCCAGGCCAAGTATCCTTGTAACAGCAATGTTGTATTCAAAAGATGCAAGAGGTTCACCTTTCATGAAAAACTATATCTAGTTTAGAATTGGAGTAATTTGATTTGTTTGCATATTCCAATAAATTAAGAATGTGAAATTACTTCATACAAATTCAGATTATTACCCTACTTCAAAATTTCTTCTCCAGGGGGTTCTTCTCACAGCATCCACCACAAAAGATGTCCTCAACCTTCATTTCTTAATCAAATTGTGTAACCTCTCTATCTTTTTCTGTGACTGAGATGGGACAGACCTCATTTATTTGGGAAAGTTAGAAGGGAAATACTACCTTTATGGTAGTAGCTTCCCAGATCTTTTACAGAGAACTGTATGCAAAATACCTTTCAATGTTGTTTCTCTAAAAGCAAGATAGATGTTAAATGGTGCAACAGAGTAAACATATATTTTCTATCTCTTACAAAGCAGATGCAAGATAATGTTGAAGACCTCCAGTGTTCCTTGAATACTCAAAACACTGAGAATGCCTATGAAACAACAAAGGTTGTAGAAGTTGGTGTGCTTGAAAATGTCAGGTTAAAAGCGGTATTAAATATTTCAGAGAACATCGTCTGCCACTGGGTTTTTAAAGAGATTCAGACCAAATGTAATTCCTTTCTGGATTTGGAAAACCGGTAAGCAAACAAACGAAACACATTAAAAGTAAGAAGAGCAAAAAATAATATTTGTTCCACTTCATATGAGCCCCCAGAAAAAAAAAAAAAAAAAAAAGCTCAAATGAACAATTGTAATTTTTTGTGCACATGAATTTTCTTCTTAGTAATTCTAATTTTTAAAGATGCGAATAACTGGATGGTTGCCTGTCTCTTTTGAAGTAACTACTTCCCAAAATTCTCTTGCATCACTCCCTTTCACATATAGCTCTAATATCCAGCACTTAACATTCATCCGTCTTAACTTTTCATGATATATTCGCTGTACTTGTCCAAATTCATTCTTACAGAGCAAAACTGAGGGCAGAGCACTATGCTTCATCAATAAGTGAGAAGGAGGGATTGCCTACTCAAGCCATTAGTAGGCCTACTAATTGCCTACTCAAGCAACTGACTCTCCCTTAATTCCTATTAGATTGGGCAGAACCGAAGAACAGGAAAGCTTTGGATTCCCATGGACCCAAATCCTCCCCTAATCTTTCAATGCAACATTCTAATTCCTAGGTTTCATATACTTACACCTTTCCTTTTCTGACATCAAAGCTCCATGGCTGGAAGTAGGTTTAGAAGCTTAATGGAAGAAATTGGAAGTCAAATTTCCTTTTCCAGAATTCTAATGGGGAATTCCCACCCAATATTTATATGATTCTGGATGTTTTCCCAATTTATAAATACATTGTTGATTGGTAGCCATCCAGGATTAGTTAGACGATAGATGCTATATAAATGTTATAAATAACCAGTAATGCCTTTTAACTATAAAGTTATGCCATTTAACCGATTGCTGTATTAAATGTGATGTTGCTAGATATTGCTAGATAAATCTGATTTATCTCTCAGTTAGCTATGTTCCCTGGTTGAACCTGGGTCAGTTGCTAGATAAAATAAAAAGGAAGGGAAGGGAGGGAGAAGCGGCAACTTCATTGCTATAAGCTCTACCAATAGATTGCAGATAAAATAAGGAATTTGAAATAAGGAATGCGGTGCCCAAATTCTGACAAACCACCTGAAGTTGTCCTCTGAAATTCACAGAATTAAGTTCTAACTTGCATTTCCATTGAGTTCTAACTTGCAGTAAGAACTACACTGCTTAGGTCAGTCTACCAGTCTTTCTAAATGAAATATTATAGTTGTGTATTGAAGCTAAAAGCATGATCTCTTCCTCTTCTTGGAATGAGCAAGAAGCCACTATCATTTGGAGCTGTAGAGATTTCAAGAATTTCCAGAGAAGTGTAAGTAGAGAAGAACCGTAATTCTGGCTAACCTAATTATGTGAGAGATTCATGAAATGGTTTTTCTGGTCTATATGCAAGGTCTTGTTTCCTTTTTGCTTGTTGTCATCTTGGCCTAGTTCCGCACCCTGAAGTTTTTTTTCATAATTATTTCATAAAGGAAGTCTTGTTTTCTGTCTCAACAGGCATATCATTTCAGTGGAGTTCCCAAGAATCAAAGAAACCCAAGAGGGAAATCACACACTGTTAATTACAACTGAAACCAGTAACTACACTATAGTATTTATGTTGTATATAAGGAGTAAGTATGACACATGGAGGTTTCATGTCTTATTTTACAATTAGAACATCGCCTCAGTTAATATTTTAAGTGCAAACCTTTAAAAAAGTATTTAAAGCTATTTATTTAATACTACATATATTAAATAAAATGTGTCACAATTATCATGTTATTGCTGGAGATTTCATTTGAAGCAGATTTTCCTATTTTAATCATATATAAATTTCAATTTATTTTGGAATACTGTCATGCAATAATTAACAAAAGACAAGCTGTCAATTGTTGGGGTATTCTAATGTTATTTTTCTTGCTATTTATAAATACAGAACGTGTAGATTTATAGGGTATTGTATATTAGTTATACTAAGAATAGCTAAAATACTAGCACAGCAACGGATAGGAAAAAACAGAACTAAATTTATAGTTAATGTTGGAAAATACGGGAGTTAGTATGGCTTGTAAAATGTATTGATTTTGTTCAAGCTCAACAAATGGATGATAATTAAGTTCATATAAAATTTATTTAGCAACTTTTCATTGATAACCTTCAGAATATGTTGCAGCCAAATGTACTATCCTTATATCCTTATTTTAGTTTTTTTAATTATTATGCATTTTCCTGTAGAAACTTGTTATATAACAGCCCTGGTGGCGCAGTGGTTAGAATGCAATCCTGCAGGCTATTTCTGCTAACTGCCGGCTGACTCATCCTTCCATCCTTTTGAGGTCACCAAAATGAGGACCCAGATTGTTGGGGGCAATATGTTGGCATTTGTAAACCGCTTAGAGAAAGCACACTGAAGCAGTATATAAATCTAACTGCCATTGCTATTGCTATATATAGTTACAGGCCTATCCTCCTTTAAAAAATAGAATCCATACAACTAACCTTCTGAAAGGATGTCTGTGAACTGTCTCCCCTTTGAAAAGCTATCCAGTCCAACGATTCTACTACAGGTGTTTCTTATTGTATATTCATCCTGCATCATTCATGAAATTTTACCACAAAATGTCTTTTTTCTACTGTTTGTTCATATGAGGACAAAGGCAGACTTCAACAGTGACTTTGGACTACTAGCATTTAGGTGTTATCAGCCTGAAAGCACTTCCAGGTCAAATTTAAAGAAAATAAAAGAGAACAGGGGCTTTGAAGTTCCCCATCATTTACAGTTAGCTCTTGGGTAGGAGATTGAACAGGGAGACATGTTTATGTTCATGTTTATTAGACTTATACCCCACCTCTCTTCCCCCATCAAGGGGAATGCGAGGCGGCTTACAGCATGATTAAAATACAATAAATACAGTTAAAATACAGTAAAAAAAACACATAAATATCCTAAACAATAAAACCAATCTCTAGGTTAAAATTATTAAACCCAGTCATATAACCAAACATACCACCATTCCGTCACTTGCATATCTAAATATATGGGGTATGAATATAAATATTTTTTGTAATTATAATAGCTGAATATTACAGTTGGTAGTGGATTTGTCAATGGATAAGAAAAGTCTGCCTAATTTTATGAGCAGGAAAGCAAAAATTAGCTTTGTTCAATGAGTCTAAATCATACTGATCTGATCACAATAACAACAGCAACATTAAAAAAAAGAATTTCCCTGGTGTTTTACAGATAATTATAGAGTAGGTCTTTGAACTCTTATTTAGGGTACAATATAGCAAGAGATTAATTGCAGTTTCAATAGTTCCTTGTCCACAGGGACATAATCTTAGCTCATAGGGGGCTTTTCTATCAACTCTCCAAAACTGCTGTATGGAGAGCATTGAACCGTGTTAACATAAGTGCTCTTTGGCATTTAGAAACAGTTAACTGGTGTATCTTACTGGTCCGTAAAAGGAACTTGATTCCTCTTAAAATGCTCTTAAAGTAGAATAGGTTGATCTTGTTGGGTTTTCAGGTCTTTGCTAGATTGATCAAATACACTGAGTGCACACTCAGAACCCATGATTAGGAACACCTCAGTGGAAAAGCTGAGTGATTGAAGTTTTTGTGAGATTGGTCTGTACCATATTGATTTGTAATTGTCCTCAATAAGAAAAGAATTCAAACATTATGGGAAAGGACAGTAACTTCAACCAATGTGCTATAGTGCAGTTTCATGTACCTGCTTTCATTTAAGATAGCTCTGCTTCCCTCTTTAATAAAACATTTGGAACTCAAGGGCATACCGGAATAGAGTCCTTAGAAATTTAGACTGGACTCTTTCAAGAGGAATAAAGGAAGTTTAAGGTCCTAGCTATGGATCAAAAAGTACTTGTGCCTGTCACTTGCTCATAGTCTTCTCTATAAAGATGGCATATATTATATTTCTATTTAATTACAATAATTATTTCTACATCTTGGTCTCTACATATAAAGTACAGTACATCCCCTTTGGCACAGGGTTTATTAAAGCATGTCCTTTTCTTGATAATACATAAATAGCTCCCAGATAAGGGTTGTCCTGACTAACATTCAAAGGAGATATAAATAGGTAGAAATGAGGAATTTTGAAAATATTTTGGATGCTGTGCTTTTGAATGATTTATCTTTTTTTATTTATAATCCACCTTCCATGTTAGTTCCATTATTGTGGGATATTTTTCCAGTCGGCCTACTTTAAAGCTAGAGCAATTTCAACCTTCTTAAGGAAAAGCTCTGAAATGCTTTGAATCAATTCATGTTTCCCTAAAGTTTAAAGAATCAAACTGACATGGCAGTGGTGCTGGGACACTTTTAAGCCTCCTGAAATAACAGGATTGACTGGTAATTCTCTGAATGAGCTGTGATCTGTCAACAAGAGTTTCTGATTCCCAATGGTTTGACTGCAACAGTGCCGAAAGCTACCATGCCACTTAAATAAGGCTGACAACATGAAGATAACCGAGAGTGGTGCTGTTGGGTGAGTGAACTCTGTACTGAAAACAAAAGAACAACTTGTTGTTCCTTAATTCTAAACATAGGTTTCCCCCTCCCCACCCCTGTTTTGTACTTGACAAATTGGTAACTTATGTAAAAATAGTAGCTAATGGAACCTTAATGTCTTTAAAATGAGGCTATTTAAAAATAATTACCATTGTTTCCCCTTTTTTAAAAGTACAGTATAAGAGAGTCGGCTAATTGGGCAAGAAATTATATTTAAGAATATATTTAAGAATCCGGCAGCAAAAGACTAATATTGAAGTTCTAGGGGAGTTGCCCACCTAGATGGCAACCTCAAGCTGACTTTGGTTAATTTCCAAAATCTAAACAGGTTTGGGCCTTGTTAGAATTGAAAACCACCAAAAATCTCAGGGCTGTAGGCTGGATCAGAAAATTGGGAGGGGGGAATGAAAAGCAATGCAAAGTTTTTGTATACTGTTGTCAAAAAACCCCTACAAGCTCATAAACTCACTAGAAGTTGAACTGAACTTGATACTTTAGCTTTTGAATCATAAATTATTGCTGCTCATACACTGACATTTTCTGTGGCCTTTCCAGTTTTTATACTACTCAGAAAGAAAGAATACAGAGAACACAAACTACTGTATGATTGAGATAACTGAGATGGGTTTTGGGGGGAAGATGTATGCATGGATTTTCTTCCTCTAAGTCTCAACTCCCCACTACTTTCCACAGCATTATTTTAAACCAAAATATTGACTTAGATAAAGTAACTATGAAAATTATTTTCAGTAATCAAACATGTGCTCTAAGGCTCTCTCAGATCTATTGGAACAGCAACTCCCACAGTTCCTGCCCAGCATAGCAATTGGCCCTCTAATTCACCTGGGAGTACAGTTTGAGGAAGTCTGCTGATAAGAATTAGGATATAGTAACAAGCTTACACAGTTCTGTTTTTAATAGAAATAATTGGACTAAATGTTCAACACCAAAGTTCAATTCCCTCCTCCCATTCTCCAATGATAAACTGAGATGAATGCCCTTTTTTGCAACACGCCTAGGCACTTTGATTCACCTTTGGACAAGCTGGCAAATAAAGGAAGCTGCCCTGCTAATTAGTTTTCAGTGAATTTCATTTGTAAATCATGGCTTCTAGTTAAGAGTTTAGGCTGGGAAGATAACATCACTCTACTGTGTCACTTAGTATCCTGATTTTTTCCTGATTGCAATGAAGCCATACAATTTTTATTTAAAAATGTCCTGGCTTCTATAGTTACTCAGGAGATTATTTAATCAAATATAGTTTATATTGCAGTTTATATACAATATTTATTCATGTTTTATTAAAGGTGTACTTGCATGACTAAGCATAGCTAATTATCTCTGTATTCCCCACCTAAGCATGGCCAATAATTATTTAGAAAACACCTTTAGCACTGATGAAGAGGAGAAATTAATGTTGAATACTAATTTGCCTAATGTTGTATTTATGTTAGCCAATGTTAAGCTGACATTTGGTTATCATTTGAATTCACAGTTCTCAAATTTTTCATAGCAGTGCTAATGTTCGTTTTTTATTTTAAAAAAGTATATTGTTCTGGCTTGCATAAAAAATGGTTCATGAAAATAATGCACAAAAGTGCATTATTTTAGTGGGAATGGTTTGCAAAAACAACACAGATTAGGAAAATTGAACAGATCAAAAGACTTATCTGTATGCCAAAATAGGTACATGCTATAATGCAAATTGAGAGGGGGTTTTCATAAACAAATAAATGAACTTGATAGTTTCAGAGAAATGGCAGGAGAAGCAAAATAAAGAAATAAATAAACACAGGCACACACACACACACACACACACACACACATGCATTGGGAATGGTAAAGTAAGAAAAGATAGGATCAAGAATTAGTGGATGCTGAATGGATATCAACTAACTGGAGGAGTAAGAAGCTAGCATGAAAGAAATATATAGTGGTTTGAAAGAGAAGAAATGGTGGTAGAGAGAATAAATGAAATTTGAATCACAAAACAATATGTACAAGGGGAAGCCCCAGAAAGTCATGGTTGGATGGAACTGATGAGACCCACAAAAAGTGAAAGTTGAGAAGTTGAAGAAGTTGTAACAAGAGGCAATTTATGAGGAAGTATATGGATATCATGGGAGCAAAGATAGCACTAGCAATTGCACTTAGACTTATATACTGAACCATAATCCTTTACAGCACTGTCTGAGTGGTTTACAAATGTCAGCCCCCAAATATTGTTCCCAATAATCTGGGACCTCATTTTACTGATCTTGGAAGAATGGAAGGCTGAGTCAATCTTGAGCCAATCGGGACCAAAGTTCAGAGTGTGGGCACAGTTAGCCTACCATACTATTTTTAGAATTGAATTATTGCATTCTAACCACCGCACCATCATGGCTTCTAGATGTTTTACAAGGGTAGAAAAACATTGAGAGGCAACCAAGAGAATTGGTCACTAAACTGAGATGAGCAGCTATACAAATTGGGTGGATGGATGGATGGATGGGAGAGTTCGAACTTTCATATGAGAAATGAATGCAATAATTCTAGTTGTTTAGCTTCGAGATTGCAAGGAGGTATGGGTAAGGTTTATAAAATTGCACATAGTAAAGAAAAGACAAATAGAAGTGTTTCTTCATTTCCCATGATATTAGAACTAAAGGTCATCCAATTAAAATAATAAAAGATTTAAAACTGATACCAGGAAGAATTTCTTTATACGGTTTGTAATCAACCTACCTTGCAACATGTAAGGTACCAATTACTAGTTTAGATCTATCAGTGGCTAGTCTTGATGACTGGGGATAACAATGGGAAAGGAGAGCTTCCTTGGGGATTATTTTTATGGTTTCCTAGATGGATACTGGCTAAATGAATTTAGGGCTGATCTAGCAGTCTTTTCTCATGTTCTCAAGTGCTTTACAGTTTCAGTGGCACTTCTGCTCTGATATAAACAATATGCAAATATCTATATAAGGAGGATACTGCAGGAAATTGAGTAATGTAAGGGACATCCTGACCCTGACATAATTAAGCAGCCAATGAGTGTTATCATTTTAGTCCAAGCTCTACCTATCAGAACTTGAGTGGTATAACCTACATTGCTTTGGACTTTAACTTGTTTCCCTGCTCTGGACTTTTATATAGCCAGCATAAATCTTCTTTATTCCCTCCCTTGTACTAATGGAATATTCTATTGTTTTGTGCTGCTTCTGCCAACACAAGTTCAGCTCAGTTCTTCCTTACTTCACACATAGGATTAACTTTTTACTTTTAACTATTTTTTAAAAACAAACAACATCCCCCAGTCCATATTTGCTCAATAATATAATAATATATGGAGTATAATCTATATTTACTCAATTAAAAATGATTATCAAAATAAAGAAGAGATTGTAGTCATTTCATTGTGCCAAGTTATTTCTGCTAAGAAATGCAGATTAAGGAAAGCAAGCCATAATTTGGGAACAGTTGAGACCACAAGCTGCATCAGATCATAATGAAAAATCTATATTCATTTTAAGTCAAATAATCTAGCAAAACAGTAGAATATGGTTTTCCAAATGGTTTTTGAACTGAACACAACGTTTTATCCATTGATTTGTGAGCAATTTCCTCATCTCTATTAACCAGGCCTTTAAAAAGGTATGGAAGGAGGGTATTTTGAAAAATTGCTGCAATGAAACCCCTAAAAATAACCAGCTAAATTGTGGGAGGATTAATGTTCTATATAGGTCTCTTATTTTTGTTAATTGTGTTACATCCTGTCAAAAATAAAAATGCTAGGACTTCCTGGGTGAACTTCTGGCAAATTTAGGCACGAAATTGTGAGCTCTGCAATTCTGTCCTAATCTGATCAGATACGGGGCTCCGTTAAGGAGCCTAAGTCTCCCTGTAGAGGAGGCGAAGCGATGGAGATCTGCTGGACGGGTTGAGAAAGGGTGCACACCTGCTCCCCGAACAGATACAGTCCCTGCAGCCACGGCCGCTACAAGGGCATCTTTTATGGTGGTCGCGAAGTTGGGGCCACCCAGGGAAAGCGAGTGCAGGAGGAAGAGGTAAAGAACTGATTGATGCTTGACTTGAGAAATGAAATCACTTAAATTGACAACCCGTGGAGTAATTGTG
>JANHGC010008832.1:302709-313515 GCA_027560395.1 Boaedon fuliginosus
CAATAAGCTGACTCTGTAACTGCTTGGGGAGTGTTGTAAAGCTCTGATAAGCAGTATATAAAAATCTGAATGCTATTCCTATCCTTGTTGTAAGCCACTCAGAGTCCTTCAGGAGTTGGGCGGCATAAAAATGTAATTAATAAATACATTAAATTAAATTAAATTAAAATAAGTAAAATAAATAATAAATAAATAAATAAAATAATAAATAAAATAATAAAATACAATACAATAAAATAAAATAAATAGGACAATCATCTCATAGGACAAGCATCCTGGACCAGCCTTACTTTCTTGAATAGTAAAGAAGATGGAGCAGAAATGTACTTTCAGATTTGCAAGGTTGTGTTAATGTAACCTTACAATAAAGATACAGTTAGAGTCAGAGAATCCTAGGGCTGGAAGAAAACTTGGAGGTCTTCTCATCCAGCCCCCTTCCCAAGGCAGGAGTCCTTATATCATCCCAGACAAATGTCTATGGAGATTCTCAGTAATCCAGGTCATGGTTGCCCCAAAGGTGGTTTTTCAAGAGGCAACTAGACTTCCTTGCGTTTCTTTGAAGACATTTAGCTTCTCATCCAAGAAGCTTCTTCAGCTCTGACTGAAGAGCCGAAGACGGTTCTTGGATAAGAAGTGACACATCTTCAAAGAAAAACAAGGAAGTACAGTTGCTTTTTGAAAAAGCACCTTTGGATCCCAGACAAATGGTAAATGGTTGCCTCCTTCAGCGATGGAGCACTGACAACTCCAGCTGTTCTACTGATGAATTGTCAGGAAATTCCTTCTTATTTCCAGGCTGGGTCTCCCTCTAATCGACATTCATTTTCTACTTCTAGGTGTGTTTCTTGTCTGGACTAACCTCGCAAGGCTGACAGCCACATGCATCCTATCTTCTGTTCTACTTTCTTCTTGGGGGTCATGCAGAAAAGACAGCGGCAGTGACAAACTGGCCCAAACATGCCACAACTGTTATGGTTATTGCAACATTCTTCCTTTGCTTCTTAAAAACATCTTTTCCCCTTCTGGGGAACTTGCAAATGCTCATTTATTATGTTGACTGCGCAAGTAAAACTGCCCATTTGCAATAAAGTAGACAGTCTGAAGCCTACTCGAATATTATCCCTCTAATTCAGATAGAGGTGAGAACTGGAAAACAACAACAACTCCGAGTCAAACTCAAATCGTGGCGGTTTCATAAACTACCCAAAACATGTAGTTTCCTTATCATCAGGACAGAAGTAGTTTTCCTTTGTCTGCTTTTAAAACGTTGATTCCTCTTTCTCAATCTAGTTCTAAGGGGTGGGTTTTCTTGGTAATCTCCTGTCCAGTTAATGAAGATGGCCAAAGTCAGAAAACTGTTGAAGCTTAAACTGTAGAGCTTGCATGCGCTCAAGAATATTCCTTTCTTCCTTATCACAGCTAACAAACTTGATGTGTTGTTTAATTTCCCACATGGAGGTAGACGTTGTTGTAAAGCATGACAGCGGAGGGTGAATGTAAGTGATGTAATTAGTGTAACGAGAAGCAAAATAATTTAGAGCTTTATTCCACCTTCACAGCAAAAATGATCTAGCTATTTCAGGTCTACATCTGTGGCTAGGAATTGATATTCTATATCTTATTTATTTATTTATTTATTTATTTATTTATTTATTTATTTATTTATTTATTTATTTAATTTATTTAATTAAATTTATACCCCGCCTCATTTCCCCTGTTAGGGGGAACTCTAGGCGGCTAGAGATTTTCTAAAGATAATGCATATATAAGAACTGCATTCAGAGAAAAGGATATAATAAATGAGAATGATATAAATGATTGAGAAAAAAGAAAGGCAGAAAAGGACACAGAAAAAAAGAGATAGATAAAAGAAAAAACAGAACAGAAAACATGAAAAGAAATATAAAGAAATGACTTTCTATCTTCCTCTCGTCAGTGCACATACAATTCTAACTGAAGCTCTCTAATATTACATCATTATTTCTTTCTTTATATAACCTATTCTTATAATCACCAAAACCAAATGTCACAAAGTAATGTTCTTTTTATGCAAAAAAAGTCCATAAGAGGTTTACAGTCATTACAAAAAGTCCATAATGGATTTCCAAGTCATTACCATCAGTTTTACTCTTGACCTAAAGTGAAAGGTTGGGATTTCCAAAAGATTGAGATTTTGGAAAGAAAAAGGTGGCTGCACAAATTCAGTATCTCTTAGATTGCGGCCTGGGCTCGTTTGCAAAGCTAACCTGGCTCCACACTGTATTAAGCGGGGAATCCTTTGTTGTCCCGACAACCTTAGTTCAGGAGGCTCAGGAAGTGGACAGTAACAAGCAATGAAACAAATTAGTAAACACCATGTTTACTAATTGTGCATGTGGATTCAGAGTTCAGTGGCATTTACCCTCAAGCATATTTCAGATTGTAGCTTTATGTCAAAAATTTAATGAAAATTCAGTTTAATGAAAAGAAGGATTAGGAATGACCTAATAGCAGTGTTTCAATCTCTAAGGGGCTGCCACAAAGAAGAGGAATCCACCCATTCTCCAAAGCATCTGAAGGCAGGACGAGAAACAATGGATGGAAACTAATCAAAAAGAGAAGCCACCTAGAACTAAGGAGAAATTTCCTGACAGAACAATTAATCAGTGGAACAACTTGCCTCCAGAGGTTTGTGGATGCTCCAACACTGGATGTGTTAAGAAGAGATTGGACAATCATTTGTCTGAAATGGTATAGGACCGTGAAGTCGAACCTATGGCACGCATGCCGGAAGTGGCATGCAGAGCCATCTCTCCAGGCATGCCAGCTGTCTCCTGTTGCTCTTCTGGGCTCCAGCACGCATATGTTCGTGCTGGCCAGCCGGTCTTTGTGCACACATGTGCGGCAGTAACTGGAAGCTCAGCTTCCCAGTGCACACATGCGCGCCAGGGAGCTGCTCTTCCGGTTTCCAGGGCTCCCCCATGCCCGCTCCTGTTTCAGCACTCGGCGCCAAAAAGGTTCGGCAATACTGGTATAGGGTTTCCTGCCTGAGCAGGGGGTTGGACTAGAAGACCTCCAAGGTCCCCTCTAACTCTGTTATTCTGTTAAATAAGAGCTTGATAAATTAGGTGAGTTTTTGATGGCTGCAGGATATAGACAGCCATGAAAGCAAACAAATGAATCACAGAACAAATCAACCAGAATTCTCATCTGAGACACAAATGAGCAGGCTCAAATTATTGTACCTGGGACACATTATGCAAAGACCCAGCTCTCCTTCTCTGGAGAAGGCTCAAATGCTGGAAAAGGTGAGGAAAGTGGAGAAGATGACCAGCAACAAGGTCGATGGATCTGGTTACAAGACTTGAGGCATCAGTTCAGGGACAGACTGTCATGGAGAAAATGTATATATGTGGCTGTGAATTGTTGACATCAATCTGATTGCACATACCGATAATCAACGATCTACAACAGAACAGCCTTTTTCTTTCATCCTCAGTCTATCAGTATAGCTGTAGCCATACAAAAAAATGTTTCTTAGCCTTAGTGACTTAAAGACATGTGGATTTCAACTCCCAGAATTCTGGGGATTGAAAGTCATGCTTTCAGGTCACTAGGGTTGAGAAACACTGCAATAGAACATTTTTTATATGGCTGCAGCTATACTGGGTGGACTGAACCATTCCCACACCCCCACGGGGGAATAATTTAATTATATTTCCTACTGTTCATATTTATTTATTTATTTATTTAAATTTATACCCCGCCTCATTTCCCCTGTTAGGGGGAACTCTAGGCGGCTATAGATAAGAAATCAATAACAGTCTAAATAAAATGTGACAAAGAGAGCAAGATAGCATGAGGAAATGTAGTTCCACTGAACTAATGTCTCGTTTCCAAATGTATAGGCCTGAATAATTTTGAAGGAAGCCACAGACCATTTAACTTCACAAGGATTTGAGACTTCTAATCTAGGCAATATATACACAGATTAAAAATAGCACAATCCAGAGTGCAGATAGTACAGGGAGTCCTCAAGTTAGAACAGTTCATTTAGTGACCGTTCGAACGGTTACAACAGCACTGAAAAAAACAGCACGACCATTTTTCACACTTATGACTGTTGCAGCATCCCCATGGTCACAGGATCAAAATTCAGATGTTTGGCAACTGACTCATATTCATGACTGTTGTCCTCTCCCAGGGTCACGTGATCACCTTTTGCAACCTTCTGACAAGCAAAGTCAATGGGGAAGCCAGATGCACTCAACAACCGTGTTACTAACTTAACAGCTGCAGTGATTCACTTAACAAATGTGGCAAGGAGGATCATACAATGGGGCAAAACTCATTTACCAAATGTATCACTTAGCAACCGAAATTTTGGGCTGAGTCATGGTTGTAATTTGAGGACCACCTGTATTGACTGAAGAAATCCTTTCTGAGATCTTGACCCAAGTCTAGTCAAAAACAAAGTAAAAGAAATGAAAAGATATGAAGTCATTAAGATGACTTTTCCCAGAAATCCTCAGATAGTGATGATTAGCATTGTATGCTTCTGGAGAACATCAGGTAGATCTTACTATCATCCCTTCTCTAACTTCCCACCTCCTAACTTTCCTGAAAGAATGATGGGGTTCTTGCTAATTAGGACTTGATCAGTTGACAGACACATCTTAGCATGCTTGTATTAGTTCCCAAAGTTATGTTCTTCTTAATCCAGGAATGTGTCAGGAGAATCCATGGAGTATTGTCCACAAATAGTCAAGAAAGGTGGTCTTGAAGATACAATCAAAGCTGTCCCCATTTTTAATGTGTGTTGATAATTACACTTTCATGGGTGCTACCTTGACTTTTTTTTTAACCCTTCAGGGATTCCTGAAGTGTGTAAACACACATCTGGATCGTTCCTACTTTGACAATGCTCAGTGTTAAGGAAGGGCCTTTGGGTGGTAACTAGAAAAAAAAATTATTTAACCGAGATGGGATGGAGGAGGAAAAGAGGATCTCAATCCAAAATATTCAAAGCCACTTATATGAAGCACCAGTGAAAACAATCAAGCTAGGAATAAATGCAGCTGCTTTAGATATGCAGAATTCTACTTCTAGGAAATTTATTCTATTTTGATTTATTTACAGCTTGAAAGATATTCATGGAACTTAAACCTACAAAGCATGTGGCTTTGTCTAACAAGATCTCCCTTTTCCGGGGAGAGATCGGTCCAGGTTTTAGGTCCTGGGGTCAACTTCATGGTTTTGATTGCATTTGAACTTGAATCCATCAGCTCTCCATCTGCGTGAGTAAATTCTCCAATGTCATATCATCTCAGTGCCCCAAGAGATTATAGAGACAGGGCCCCCAACCCATTCAATCATGGTTTACTGAATAGTTTTCAGAATCAAATGAAGTTGCTAGGTTCGCTGAGTTTGTGCAAGCTAACCTGTAATTTAAACAAGCAAGCAACTCTATAGCATAGAATATTAAGCAAATCTGACGTCAGAGAGCAGGAAAATTAAAACATCATAGAGTTTTTTAGGGTCCCACTTCCATTCAAGGGCATGTGGAAAATGTTAATAATAATAATAATAATTTATTAGATTTGTACCCCGCCTCTCTTCACCCAAAAGGGGAACTCGAGGCGGCCAAAATGTTGCCCAAATACAAGTGCTGAAACACAACACCAGCTGAAAGTGGGGATCATACTGAAAGGGGCTACTAAGCACATTCTCTAGACTAGAGTGCAAGCCTCATTGATTTCAGTGGCTTCACACAAAGAGGGAATCCAGTAAAGAGAACGTGTGACTGCAGCCCTTCTCTCCCGAAGTTAGACACAAGGGAATGGGAAATAGGTGACAGGTTACTGATTATGCTATGCAGCATGCTTTTCATTGCCTTTTTACAACTAAGTCTAGGTCAGTGTGTCCATGGTAAGTCTTGGCATTGCTTGTAGACCACAGTTGTGACTTGATGCCACCAACCAAACATATATATCATATGGGCCAGCATGGTATCATTGCAGTTAGGAGAGAGGACTTGGTCAGGGCAGATGAAAGTTCAAGGTCTCATTCAGCCAAGAAACTGCTTGGCTGAACAAGTGCTACAGAAGGTTGTTACTAGGATAAACATGGGTAGGCAAGGAAGAGAAAAACATGAATTCTACCTTGAACAGCTTGAAAGATAGGTGTTGATAAAAAAAAAATTTTAAGTTTAGCTAAGTAAAATCATACCTTCTTATTTGGTTGGTTTCTTTTAACTTTTTTATAAGCTCTGAAACACTGAACAGCTGTATTTATAGGGAATGGTGTGTGTGTGTGTGTGTGTTTGTGTGTGTGTGTATAATGGGTCCTTTAACCCTGGTTTACTAAATTAGCCATATCTGGTTGGGTTAACTTAATACTCTGAGTTTTGGTTTGCGCCACACTATCTGAGCTCCCATAATTGCTAAGTCACTCACAAGCTAGCAGCATTTTGACTGAGTGTCGTGTGTGAATTTTTTCCAAGATACATGTTCTTCCTCGTCTTTACTTAATCCACACACCATAGATTTCAGGTCAGGATATTAGCTTTTGTCAATGTGTATGTCTGTTTTTGTGAGCTGGCGTCCTGTAATCCACTTAACTAAAAATAAACCTCACAGAATCCAATGATATTTTCTCTGGATGGATCGACTTCTATGTGCCCAGAAGCATAAGCCAATGTCCTCTTTCACCTTCGCGTTACAAAATTCCTCCAGTTAGGAAAGTAGAAAATGTGGTGTGTGTGTGTGTGTGTGTGTGTACCCACAGAAACATTCAGATTCCTCACATGCAATTGCCCAAAATATGCGGGGACTCTTCTAATACAATCTATCCCTGTCAGTCTAATTATCTTGCTTTCTCCTTTATTGCATCATCCAGTGCACAGACACGACTAAGATCTGCTCCAGCTTATCGGGAAAAACCGATTGCAAGACTCGGCCTTTGGTCTCTAGGGTGGAGATGAGGGGGGAGTGGTGGTGTTAGAAGAAAGCCCTAAGGTCCCCCCCCCCGCCCGTCCTTTCAGCAAGTAAAACAAATTGTCTTGCTCTCTTCTCTCTCTCTTTTCCTTTCTTCTTAAACTGCATCCTGATGGGGAGTTTCTAAATAAGAGATTACTTGGTGGGATAGATGTACAACCTGATTCTTTACCTGTATTTGTTTGGAAGTGCTCTGGATTTGCTCCTACCCAGGAAATAAGACACTGTGCAAATGCATTTTCTTTGGTCCCTGGGCTTTAGGTTCCCACCAAGACCCCTTCTTGAAAAGACAGTACTTTTCTCTTCTTCCAAGTGGGCCATGGACTCTGTCCCACTGTGTAGGGAACTCCAAACCTGACTTAAAATAAGCAGGACAGTTTGCAAGCATTCACTTTCATCGCCAATAATCTTTGGTGAAGGTTGTTCTCTGCTGGGTTTATATTTCACCTTTCTGCCCAGGGATAATAAGTCAATATATTTAGGAAGGAGGAGTTTCCAACAGCACTTAAAAATGTGTAAGAACCCTTAATCATTCAGTAAAATAGCTAAAGGGGGAGGGAAAACGAGAAGAAAAAGGGTGAAAATTGTAATCGGTGTTAAGGATGGGAGATTTTGCTTTTCATAATTTTGAATGTATTGTGCGGACATCCTTGACATTTTATCATTAAAATGTGGCTGGTGGAAAGGAATTCTTAGGAATCTGATGGTTTTTATGTACACTAAGAACAGGCAATTTGGCGCCCATCGGATGTTTTGGACTTCAGCCTCCAAAAGGTGGGTTGGTCAGTTGTTGTGCTATACAGAAAGCAAAAATTGGGATTGCTAATCCTACTTCTTCCTTTGGTTGTCTTTCCTTCCTGATTATGTGGTCAGGTAGACTCTATTTCCACCTAAAGCAACTTACCTCAATTCACCCTCCAGACGTGTAGGACCTCAACTCCCATCCATCCTGACACGTTAGCTAAGGATGAAGACGGTGGGTGTCCTACATACCTGGAAAGTAAGAGGCAGGGAAGAGCTGACTTAAAGCTGTAAGTGCACCATAAGTGAGTTTTTATAAGTAAAACTATAAGTCTCTGCTGCAGGCTGAAGTGCCTTTTTGACTAGGCTCAAACATTTCCCCCAAGAATTGTAGTTTGATGAAACTTCTCAGCAGCATTCTTCAGGAAACTGCAGTATCAGAATGTTGGGGGCAAAAAAATCCCCAAGGTGGACACTCCCCTTAAAACATCCCCAGGGAAAATCCTGAAGGTTTAACCGATAGCTGTGTTGGCACAAGAGGCTTGAGCAAGAGACGAAATACTGTTTCTCACAACACCTTAATTTTAGTTTCAGAGAATGGCTTTAGCACATGATATGAACCCAACTCCCTTGATTATTTAATTACTATTGCCTAAAGTCAGAAAAAGCATCATTTATCAATAAACAAAGCATGTTGTGAGAATGCAGTCTCGGAGCAGCAGAGAAAGTTGTAGCAAATTAAACTTTGAGTGGAGGCATCTTGGAAGCCAGAAGTCCCCCATTACCATCAAGGGGCTCCCAGTAGAAATTCAGCACTAGGTTATGCAGTCTGAGTTATGAGTTAACCTTCTGTGTGTGCTAGCCTTATTTATCATGATCTAGCATGTCTGAACACAGGCAGTATAGATGGACCAACCTTGCTTTCCCCAGAACCTGGGTCCATATTTCCAAATTCCTTCCTCAAACCACTGCCCTCCAGATGGCTGGCAAAGCATAATGGAATTTGAATGCTTACATATTTACAGGACGCTAGACTTGAGGTGGTGCTCTAGATAGCAATAGCAATAGCACTTAGACTTACAGTATATATTGCTTCACAGTGCTCTACAGCCCTCCCTAAGCGGTTTACAGAATCAGCATATGGCCCCCAAGAGTGTGGATCCTCATGTTACCGACCTCGGTAGAATGGAAGGCTGAGTCAACCCTGAGCCTGATGAGATTTGAACTGCCAAATTGCAGGCAGCCGGCAGGCAGCAGAAGTAGCCTGCAGTACTGCGCTCTAACCACTGCGCCACCACAGCTCTTTATAGCAAGTTTTTCAAACGTTATTGTAGTTTCCCAACCCAATTTTTTTATTTAGGTTTTATCTTATGTAATCCTTCTTGTTAGTACTGAAAAAGAAAACCGGTTCAGAAAAGGAGCAACAGTAAAGAAAAGCAATCTGTGCTTTGTGACCAGCAGATCTTGGAACCAAGGTTTTTTGGGTGTCTGCAGCTGTCCTCCTTGGCATCTGGCATCACATGATTCTTCACTGAAATATAAGTAACTCCCGGTTTTCTTCATTCAAACAACTGTTCCTCAGAGGAGCCCACTTAAAACCTTTACAGGCTTTTATTGTCCTCAGTATGTTTGCTTAAAATTGCAGGTAGCCTTTATTTGACCCGAAAAGAAGATTACTGTTGGATCCGATGTGAGTTTATATATTTTTAAAAAATCTCCAAAAAGAATCAAAGCTGAGAAGATACTTCTTTTTCAATCAATAGTTAATATTGATTGAATATTAACATTGATTTTCAATATTACTTATCATACTTTAAAGACATTTGGATGGTGCCTTTCTGGCCCAGTAGAGCCATTTGAAGCACACACAAAAAAATCAAGGGAAATGTTACTGCAAAAATCAATAACTGTAATATTCCAACAAGTAATTTATGAGAAAAGAAAATTCTTCTGCCATTCCCATAAAACATCATTATCATCATCTTTATCATTAAATAATCAAAAGACGTATCTAGATTGCCATCAACAGTGTATAAAATTAGGTAGGTAATCTAACAATAACTATTTTGACTCATTTTTCAATTTAAAACTCATTCAGTGTTAAAACTGTCCCCCATTCATACCATGAAAAAAAACTTTTGGCTGAAACTGTCCCCCATTCATATTTTTGCCCCTTATGCTTAACTATTCAACATGCATGTGGATGTGTTGTTTCCCCACTGGTATCCTATGGAAACATATATTCCATTGATACACACTAAACTTAAGCAATATAATTGTTTTACATATTTTCTCTCCCCTTCAGGCAAAATTTGATAAGCCCGTTTTATTTATTTATTAAATGTATACACCACCCAATTCCTCTAAGAGATTCTTAGAAAATTTCTTCTTCTCTAAACCCATCTATGCTAAAAATCATGAGATACCATTCATAGACTTTCTTGATCTGTCAGTCAGACTGAATAGTAAGGAGGAATGAAGAGAAATTAAAAAGCCCGCAAATAAATAGTTTATCCAAAGGGCTTTGCAAATACATGTTTATTTATGTATTTATTTATTAAATTTGTATGCTGCTCATCTCATATCCAAAGCAACTGGTTGGCTGGTTTTAATACTTTTTATATTTAATTCTAAATATAAAAAAAGCCACACAGCGTAATACAGACCACGGACCAACATAATTTTCAATTTTTTAATGAAACAAGCAAAAACAAAAAACAAAAAACACCCAATAATGGACTGCTTTCCCATAAAACAGAAACTGTTCTTCCCAAGCCATTCCCAAGACCTCCTTCATTTCCTGCATGCACACACCAGGTTAAAGCCGGGGAAAGTGGGGTGTGCGTGTGCGTGTGATCTTTTCCATTAGCACAACGTGGCCGGAGCGCCCTGGGGACGCACCGAGACCGCCAGGTGTTTCTCTGGCCTGGTGGGTTTGGTTAACTCCGTGACCTGGTCGCGAAATCCAAGTCGCAGCGTCTTGGCAAAGGAGATACAAAATGTGACTTTGATATGAGAATGCTCTTTCGCCCTGCAGGGCTTCCTGGAGCGTAGACCGCCTTTGCCCTTTGAAGATGCGCCAAGCCCCCTC
>JANHGC010008833.1:0-10893 GCA_027560395.1 Boaedon fuliginosus
ATGAATGAATGAATGAATGAATGAATGAATGAATGAATGAATGAATGAATGAATGAATAAATAAATAAATAAATAAGATAGACCAACAGCAGGCAAATTTATGTATGTCTTATTTTGAAGAGGAAGCAAAGAAGAGAATCCTCCTGTTTCTTGACTACATGCAACCCTCTCATTTTCTCATTTTCTCCTTTGCTTTTGATTTTAGCAGTGGTCTTAACAAAATGTCAAGATCAATTTGCAGCATGGTTAAACTCAAGGTTTCCATTCTGCAATCAGCAATTGTTTCCACAAACAGTGCTGGGTGTTCTTGTAACTTCAGAAGCTTTTAGAAGGATCATAGAAAGGGCAGCATCTAATGACTTTATTAGTATAGGGTTTCAAAACAGGTTCATAAATGGATCATATCTGTTTGTCATCTAGTCATAATTACTGAGTAGCATTGTTGAGGATTATATTTGTGAATGGTTTCCCAGTTGCAAAACATTAAGAACAAAGGGGCAAAATGGAAGGTGGTTATTTCTTCATATAACCTCTCTTCCAATAATGCATGAATTGTTAGTAAGGCAGTGTCCATTGAATAAGGACATCAACTAGTATGCTTTGAGATGATAGCTTGCTATATGTTTTGAATTTGTTTTATAAGGAGATAGGCGCCTTCAAACCTGGGGCATGATAGTTGTAATGGATGAACTAAAGATCACTCTGTATTATAATTACCCATACAACTACATAATCTTCTCTTCTCCATTCAGGTTTAAAGTTTGTAGTTTGTCTTCCCATATGATACAGAGAGTATTGTTGTCATTGTTTTCCAACTGCATGATAATAGTATGAAAACATACAATAATTGTAAACTGATGCTCAGGATAGAAACTTTAACACTAACCCCAAATGTCTAATACCATCATATAGTAACTGAATAAAAATAATATATAAACTAACTTTTGCTTCACTTATGTAGACCAACAGATCTAATCCAACAGATTTGGTTGAGGCTGCTCTGCAAGTTACCTGACAAAGGGTGGCTGGTGTCAAACTCCAAATAATGTAATGTAAACATTTTAAAAGAAGCTTCTAACCAAAGATAAAGTGCTACTGATCAGTTATTACAATAGATGGATGTAGCAAGAAATGTTCTAAGAACCCAGTCAAAAGTAACAATTGTCTTCAAAAAAAGGCAGGGTTAAGTGGATGGTATGTAGAATTGGCTAAGATAGTCATGTCATGAATAAATAAAACATAGCTTCCAGTTCTACATTTAAAAATTAAATATTAATAGCATAAAATGTTATTCCTTTATTCACATTTTAATGAGACATATTGACTTTGCACAGTATAAAATTAATCATATTAAATAGACATTGGATAAATTTAATATTCAACAAGTATTCTTTTACTTTGGAAAAACTCTACAGTAAATTTATCATAAATAGGTATAGAAATAAGTTTCACCATTTCTTGACTCATGTTTAAAGAGCACTAGGGGTCTTCTTCAAATATTTAGTCTGTTAAATTGGATTTGGTCACATCAAATAGGTATTTTCAAACTTCTCTAAAATTTAAAAGTTTCTTTTTGAGTATAAATCATATACTTTATCTAAATAGTCTACTGAGTCTACTGAGCATGGCATATATAACTTAGCAATTGGTTCGACCAGGATAACTTCTTGAGACAATTTCCTGAGAAATCAAAATAAGTGTGACACAAGTCCGTTATGGATGGTACAAAGCTTTCAGAATCCAACTCACCTAGACTTGGAAGTGAACTTGCTAAATATTTCCCAATAAAATCTGAAGACCTTTCATCCCATGCTGTGATTTCCACATAGCAGAAATGGCCAACTACCACATGTAGGACATCATAATATAATTACTCTTAACCTTTTAACCACATCTGATTATTTACTAAAAAGTTAGTAACTTCCATATTAAGATGACATATTTTATTTAAATAAAGCCAATAACACAAAATTTACTCAAACTTTAATAATTTTCAGAATCATGGTCACTTTGGTATCAAGGATTTTTATTTATCATTCCATTCTGAAACGTAGGTGTTTTTTAGTAATAATATGAAAATTAATTGTGCTGCGATTCTGTTTTGGATGTTGATATCAAATGCTTTTCAGCCTGTGACATTTTAATGCCGTTTGTCTTTTCAGATAGATTTACCTTCTAAAGCATGGGACAAAAAGGCTTATGCTCATCAGGTAGTTTTCAGATCAGTTGTTACCTAAAATATTATCCTAAGGCATAAGAAAATACACGATTTAAGTTGCCTTTCATGAACATAATTAAGAATTAATAAGCCTCTGCTAGTGGCTAGTCCTCAGAATTTCCACTGTTTTGCCTTTTGTGACCTGTGTTATTAAAAGTCCATTATTTTTACAGACTTTATTAAATTGGATCTTATTAAAGCATTCTATATTTGCATTTGGTCTTTCATAATTCATTATTATTATGACATTTACTTTTTACCATCAGATCTGAAAACATATCATAAGCTACCCTTTTCTCTTGAAAGAAATGCTAATTTCAAACAGTCCTCTAATGGAAGTGAAAAGCTTTATCAGTTTTTTCATTTATTCAAGATCGTGTTAAGAATACTAATGTCAGACTTCAGTATGATAATGGATGAAAGCTTTTTTTGTCAAAAGCTTAGAATTAGTGTTTTCAGAACATACTAGTAAGTATGAAAGTGAAGGGAACTAGCACAATCTTCAAAAACATGACTCCTTGATTTGTATTACTTCTTTCACTAATTAATTACTGAAAGTTATATTAACATATTTCTATATGCAAGCTGTTCATCTACAACTTATGGTGTGTGTGTGTTGTGTGTGTGTGTTATTTTTTTACAATGAATTTCTGAAATGTTATTCGATTGATTCTGCCAAAGAGTTCAATCTTCAGTACCTGTTCCTACGGATCTCAAAGTTGTTATATCTGTCTGATTATACCTTACAGGAAAGCAAAAAGTTCCTCTTGCATTGTAAAGAATAAATAAAATATGTTAATGGTTTTAATCTTCATTTGATTTTTATAAGTCTTTTTTGGAACAGGTTTCAAAGTGCCTAAAGATTTATCTATATCTTACAAAAATGGAATTACTTCCTATGTAGGAAGGAAAAACTTTATACTAAAGGTTTCAAGTTTTTATCCCTCAGTCAAGTCCCTATTTAATAGCCGTACTCAGGTTCTAGGGCCATACAGTAATAATCCTTAATAGATTAGTTTTTTATCTAAACTAATTTAGCTATGGCTCTGGCCTTTTGAAATTTAATTCAGTGCCAGTGCCACGTCCTTGGGCATGGGAGTTGCACAGATAATTTAAACTGGGGTTTGAAAAGTGGATTCAAGAATCACACAATCATTAATGCTAGAATTGGCATCAATGAGTTTAGTGATTTTTCTCCTCCTTGCAAAATGAGTCATCTGAGGAGATGGCATGACAATGCATTCTATTCAACATCTGAAGATTCCAAATGAAGCTTTGCTTTTAGCCTTGTACTTTTCTCCACTGTGGTATCATTTTGCTTTTTCTCATAAAGAAATAAGTATTTGAATTTAGTGGGATCATCTTAATTTACAGAAATACCAACTGATTTCTGTATTGTTGCTGCTCCTATTACAGTAGTAAAGTGTGGGGGTTCAGAGTTAGGAATAAAAAGAATGCCAAGAATAGTGGAAGGCTGTTGCCTGAGTAAGAAACTTTCTTTTAAAAGAAGATGCGGATATACATGCATTTTCCTAATAATATGGATCTGTTGTTTTGATTACTGCCCTGCATCTCTTATGATTTATATTTTAAAAATAAACCAGAAAAGACATTGAGAGCATTTTGTATTTTTTGTTAATGCAGAGCTAGATAATAAAAAAAAACAATGCAAGAACTCGATGAAATATTATTCATCTATCTCTATCCCATTAATTTTCCAAGTGCATAGAAACTTAGAGCCATTTGGGCCATCAAGTCCAACCCTCTAATTGGTGCAGGAATCCAAATTAAAGCATTCCTGACAGGTAACTGACTACATTCTAATTAGGAACAGGAATTGCCTCCTTCATTAATCTGGGTTTCATGTTGCTTTTACCATTAGAAGTTTTTTTTTCCTTTTTTTGTTGTTTCATTTACCAATATCTATAACTTAGTACAGGTAGTCCTCGACTTAAACTGTTCATTTAGTGACCCTTCAAAGTTACAGCAGTACTGAAAAAAGTGACTTATGACCATTTTTCACACTTATGACCATTGCAGCAGCCCCATGGTCACATTATTTATTTATTTATTTAGATTTATACCCCGCTTCTCTTCCCCGGTTACATTCGGAAGCTTGACAGGTGGCTCATATTTATGACAGTTGCAGGGTCATGTGATTCCCTTTTGAAAAACTTCTGACCAGCAAAATCAATAGGGAAGCCAGATTCACTTAACAACTGTGTCACTAATTTAACAACTGCAGTTATTCACGTAACAAGAAATGTCGTAAAATGGGACAAAACTCAGTAAACAAATTTCTCACTTAACAACATAAATTTTGGGCACAATTGTGGTCGTAAGATGAGGACTACCGGTACCATTATTCAGTATCTTACTCTCTGGAATGATGAAGAACAGGTTTTCACCTTCTTGTTTATGATACCTTTCAGCTATCTGAAAATTTTCTTCAAGCCATCTTTTCTCAGTTCCCAGTCTTTCCCTCTCTCTCTTCATAAAACCAATTTCATTGTATTTCTTTGCATTTCTTCCAGTTTTTCTTAATATTACAAACCTGTAACCCAGAAATGTAGCCAATATTTGAGCACTATATAGTAATCATTGCAAAATAAACTTCCCATATTTGGAAGCTGCCTCAATGGCATAATGTAAAAATTATTCTCCTTTAGCAGCTACGTCATTCATTAGTTTATCTTCAGTTTGTGATCCAAGTTATTTTTTTAATATCCAGGGATTCCACTTTCTGTATTTCTGCATTTTTCTCTTTCCTGAGTGTATAACTTTGCATTTATCTCTATTAAATTTCATTCTGTTATTTTCAGCTCATCCCTAACCTACCAATATCATCCTGAATTTTGTTTTGGTCTTTTAAAATAGCAGATGTCCTGCCTGTTTTATGTCAGTTGCAAATATGATAATCATCCCATCAGAATGGGATTGATTGATTGATTGATTGATTTGGATTTGTACCCCGCCTCATTTCCCGATCAAGGGGATGCTCTATCAAAGCATAACTGAAAACAAGATATGTATATAATATTTGCATAGTCTACTAAGGAAGTTACAAATAAAAAAGAGATGACTTTAGTTTGGAAAGGCTTTTTCTTTTTTTTACAAATATAGTAATTGAATAATCTCTAGAAGATTGGCATCTAATACTATATTAATATATCTATTAATACTTTTATCATATGCTGTAGAATTTTATCATGGATTGACTAATTTTGTTTTCCTTGGTTTATCTTAGGGTTCTATTTTGTTTTCTTCTATCTTTCGAAAGTTGAGGTTTTCAGCAATATACGTTAAGAATTGATAGAAGGATCATACTAAACCACTAGCTCTCAGTTTTATCTAACTATTAAATTGGGGAGCAGAATTGGTACAGAGCTATGAATGTTCCGCAAAAGAATGTAAAGAAATTTAGATGTTAAGGGAGAAATATAAAAAAGATAGTATGGTTTAATAGAAATAGGTACGTTGCAGCAGAGGAGAAGAAGAGAGGGTGGAAGTGGATGTTCCCTATGGAGAGTAGTAAGATTAGGAGAGTCTGTGGGAAATAATCCACAGTACAAAAAGAGAAAAAAAATGGGGGCTGCTGTTAACAAGAAATGAAGTCCTGTATTTTCTTGAAAGTAAGCTACAATATACTGCATATATTTGTGCTGTGAAATTATGAATATTATATGACATGCCTATATATATTGGAAATCAAATGAATACGGTACATTTATTAATATAAACTTTTCATTAAATATTCCTATTTTTCAGGTTTCTAACAATGTGCACAAGACACTTTGGCAGTGTTGTAGCTCAAACTATTCGGACTCAAAAGACAGATCAGTTTCCATTGTTTCTTATTATTATGGGAAAACGATCATCAAATGAGGTGTTGAATGTAATACAAGGTACAGTCTGTTTATTCTGCTTGATGCATATTTTGTATTGAAACTTTCAATACAAACTATAGTCAAGTGTATAAATTCTCCTGGAATATAGTTTATATTCTTACATTAACAAAGTATTGCAGATAAAATGAAAAATTGATGAATTTATCTTATGCACATTTGCAATGATTATGTATATCTGATCAAAACTAATATAGCATGGTAGCATATGAAAATCAGTGATAAAAATGCTCTGCTTCAAGCTTGTAAAGTTTATACTTTATGAAGCTGCTCAACAACGAAAGTAAAAAAAAATGGCAAATGTTATAGCTGGTTTTTAGAAGTAGGTATCAGGATTAATTTTAGTTTCCTGGAGAAGTTACTATGCCACTTTCAAAAACTTACCCCCTTGTTCTAATAACCTGAGTGTGAGCGAGGAACTTCACCTCCCAAACTTATCCCCCTCTTCTCTCTTTCTCTGTCTCTCCCTCCCTCTCTCTCCTATTAGAAAGAAAGCACACACAGAGAGTGGAGAACACTAACCTTTTGTAATTGACCTCAGACTCATAAAAATAACTGCACAAGTATTCATAGCTCTGTAGATATCTCATTGATATTCATTGATTTTTAAAAGATATCAGATGTGCCTGCAGGCATCTATCATCCCTATATTGAAACTCTTAAAAAATCCAGAAGTAGGGGGGGAAACTAGACTCATATTTAATCAGTTAGTTTGATATTTTGTGATATAATGTCCCAATTTTCTCTTGATCTCTTAATACTGTCTTATAAATCATTTAAATTTTAGAATACATTTCTAGCAACTGGAACATTGAAACTTGGTAGTAATGTACTTCCATATTCGCCACTGAAAACTGGACATTGCTATACTAATGGATTAAAATCACTGTGAAAATTATTGCAGAGGTTGAAACCAAGATTCATATGCAATGGAAGAGAATTGTGTAATTTTTTTATGTATTTCAAATATCATTACATTAGCAATGCAATCAAGAAGTAATAACCCAACAAATAGTTGGGTTCCCCAATTAAGGGGAAAATGGGCTGTTCTTCATCATTAGATATGTTAGCAATCCTTGAATTAATGAATGGCAGAGGTAATTCTGAGGGCTATTCATTGTAAATGTTAGTATTTAAATTCAACACAGAAATATCAATAAGTATGTCAAAAGATCCTGTGATAATTTATTTATTTTTATTTGATTTGATTTGATTTATACCCTGCCTCATTTCCCTGGTCAAAGGGAACTCAAGGCGGCTAACAACAAGTTAAAAATACAACAATTGAATACAATTTAAAATGTTAATATAAACAGTCAACAACATTCAAGAGGGAGAGGTAGTCAATTTCAGGACCGCCGACAAAGGCAGATCTTCGTGGCTCTTTGGAAGGCCAACAAGGTGAGGATGGTCCTAATCTCGGGGGATTCCAAAGGGCCGGCACTGCCACAGAGAAGGCTTTAGCACGGGGACTCGCCAGCCGACATTGTTTGGCTGATGGGACCCGTAGTAGGCCAACCCTGTGGTACCTAACTGGGCGCTGGGAGGCATAAGGTAGCAGAAAGCGGTCTCTAAAATCTATGACATAATACCTATGACAGTTTGAAAAAAATAATAACAATAAAAATCTTCCTCTTTCTTCCTTATTTATCTCTAGTTTAAGATCATGAGCTGGTTATTATTACTGATATGATGAAATAGAAATTATAATCTACTTTTTTCATTTAGATTAACATTTACAACTGGAAACTTTCAGAAACTTTAAAATATAAATTAAATGACACTAAAATAAAATTAATTGCATCTTTTTTGTGACTTATGAAAAAAAATCTAAGGTATTATTTTTGGATTATTTCTAAAATGACTGAGTTTTTTTAAATAACTTTAATATTATGAAGTTCAACTGTTCTTTGTTGCTAGGAAACACAACAGTGGATGAGTTAATGATGAGGCTGATGGCTGCAATGGAGATCTTCAGTGCTCAGCAGCAAGAAGACATAAAGGATGAGGTGAGACCTGGACATCACTACAGACAGCTATTGAATTTAGAGTAAGGGCCTTCCTAGACAATTAAAAATGCTAGATTCTATATTTGTGCTGTTATCTGTATTCACATTAATTCAGTATTAATTGCATATGGTTTAATTGATGTTGAGAAAAATAGAATAGCTTCATTTTTAATATTTGTTTGAAGAAGAGGTTTGAAGGTTGTTCCTATAAGAATGAAAGAAACTCACAATAACAAAATAATTTATTCTGTCCATCAGAATAGGAATGCTTTCCATCAGAACATTCTAAGAATACTGCTCTGCCTCCATGTAAGATTTGAGAGATAGGCAAAATGAGATCAATATTCACATTTATCTCTTGTGCAATATCTCCATAATTATGATGTAAAATATCAAATTTACAGATAGTTAAATTTACGGAATTGATCACACGTTCTGTGGAATAAAATACCTCTAACTTTCACAGTCTTAAATACTATTGTTGAATATTGCAAAAATGGGCAATCCTTGCAGGAAGGAAAGAATTTGTAAAACAGTGTTTGGAAACTTTACATTTATTGTAATGCAACAATTTTGTGAAAATACCAACTATGAACTTAACATATTCTTTGAATGGAAACTTGTTTAACTGTAATTGTTTTGATGAACATTGCTATTTTAGGCAATTTTTTAAATGAGAAAAATATGCTTTACCAATTAAATATGTGTTACCTGGGTAATTGCCTTACCAATTAAGCATCTAAAATTAAAAGTAACTGCTTCTTACTACTAACAGTAATGTGAGACGTAATTTACAGAAACCCATACAAGATTGACCATTGCCTGGGTCAACAATGCACTAGATGTTGGAGTTCCTGGACTTCTGATTACAAATGGATTACAGGATTCAGGACTGTTGGCTAAGCAACCAGGGCACCAAGTGTAGTCTACTAGAAGAAAAGATGTTTACTTCTTGCAAATATACAAAGACTGAAAACAAAGAATGTTACTGAAAGATTGAATGAACTGTTATTATAAACCAAGATCCAATGAGAAGAGGATTTTTGAAGAGAATGCTCATTTCTGGAAAGAACAACATCTTTTGTTATTAGTTGCAAAGTCATGTCCAATCCATTGTGACCCCATGGACAACATTCCTCCAAGCCTTCCAGTCCTCTATCATCCACCAGAGTCCATTTAACCTCGCACCAACTGCTTCAGTGACTCCATCCAGCTACCTCATTCTCTGTCATCCCCTTCTTCTTTTGCCCTCAACCTCTCCCACCAGTAGGCTCTTCTCCAGTGCAACATCTAGAATCAGAAATAATAGAACAAAGGCGACTTCCAGGGGCACTTCCAATGATACTGGAAGCAGAAGCTGCGAGCTCTGTGGTTTCTGACCTAGGACTGCCGGCTCGAGGACCCAGAAGGGGGTCCAAGCCTATTGGGGTGATAGGCAAAGCAGAGAAGCATGGGAGGAAGGGTAGAGGGGAATCGCCAATCCCCTCTCCACCTCCCGGGAACTCTTGCTAGGACCGATCAGGACAGCCTCCAAGATGGTAGCTACCTAGCTGGAACCCCCCGGGCAAGTGAGCGCTGGAGTAGAGAGGAGAAGAAAGATTGCAAACAAATCCAACCTGTGGTAGGACGGGCAAAGTGAGACGGGTGGAAAAATTATAATTATGAATTGCATTTGATCCAAAGAAAGTGGTGGTTGCATTTATTCAACCAAAAGGAGAAACAAAGAGGAGGCAACCCGAAAACACAGAGAGGGTGCCATTCCTAAGAACTACCCCACCCCAGAGCCAGAAGGATTGTGATTGGAGCTCTGGATTTATTATAACAGAGTTGAAAGAGAACTTGTGATTTACTTTTTTTTTAATGGATATGATTAAAGAACTTGGTGCTGTGCAGAATGACATTAGAAAGATTTTAAATAAGATGGATAAATTTGAAAAACTTGGAAATGAAATGAAAACTACGATGTCGACTATATTAAAACAAATGCAGGAAAAGGAGATAGATCATACACAAGATGACCAACTAATGACGAGCGAAGTTGAGGAGATGGAGGAAGGGGCGGAGATGAAAGAGAAGGAAGAAGGACTGAAGAAGATGGTGAAGAAAAGTGATGGGAAAAAAAGATATTTGGACTTACTTCTTGAAAAATAAAAAAGAAGGGGTCTCCGAGACTTATAAATATGAGAAAGATTTGAAATATAGGGTGGGCCTGAAGGACGAAGAGACAAGTGCCAAGAGAGAGAGGAAAATATCAGAGAGAATAGATAAAAGGAAGAGAGAGAGAAATGACAGAGCAGAAAGGGAGGGGGGGACAGGGAAAAAGGAAGGGACCTCTCAAGGAAGAAAAGGAGGGACGAGGGATAGAAAGAATGTAAACTGAATAGGGAAATATGATATGATGTATTTTAAATACATTTCTGTGTCTTTTTTTCCTTTTCTCTTTTTAAGAAATCTTTTTAAAACAATAAAATATATTCAATTATATAAAAATATATTCAAGGATATCTGATCAAGAAGTATTATCTAGAGCAGGGCTATCAAACTCACAGCCTGTGGGCCGGATGCATCACACGCTGGCCATGCCCAGGCTGGCCGGTTTAGCAAAGGGGGAAAAAGTCCTGATACATCATGTGACCCCACCATGATGATGCAAGTTTGACACAACTGATCTAGAGGAAAGGAAATCAAGAAAGCTCTAGAAATATAAAGAGCAAATAACAGCAGTAGCCAAGAAGTTCAGCATATAAAAAACATGAATTGC
>JANHGC010008833.1:23023-40790 GCA_027560395.1 Boaedon fuliginosus
TGGCTGGAGGTCTGGCTGTGTTCAGATTGGTCAGTGGTGTGGTGCTGTGTCCTGATTGGCTGGAGGTCTGGCTGTGTCCGGATTGGTCGGTGGTGTGCTGTGTCCTGATTGGCTGGAGGTCTGGCTGTCTTTGGATTGGTCAGTGGTGTAGTACTTTTGAAAAGAAAAGAAAAGATACCAAGATTTACCAATCTTGACCAATGTACAGAATAAGAGTCAGGTCTTCACAACTTAATGGAAAGCCAGTAGGTCAGGTCATCTTAACATTGGGGGAAGCTCATTCCAAAAAACAGTCACAATAACAGAGAAAGCACTTCTCCTAGGTTATAAGGTGGATTTATAAGACAGAAGCTATCACTACTCCAGTGACTTCCTTGTCAGTTCTGAAGTTGGTTATTGTCCCTGATGTCATTAGTTTCCTTTATATTTAATCTTAGTCACATTTTTTCACTATGCTGCTTGATTTTTTATTACTGGAGCTTGCAGATCCTTTTCATTTTCAGCTATCAGAGTAGTGTCATCAGCAGAGCACAGTTGGCATAGGGCCTGCTTACTTGAGGGACCATCTTTTCCCTCTAACATCTGCTCAGACAATTTTGATCCTGCCTAGTTGGTACTCTCTTGGTTCCTTTAAAAAAAATCAACTTCTAGATCCTAATGGCCCTCACTCTGCTTTTGTTTTGAGGAATAGCCTCTTCATCCAGGCCTTCAGCAAGGGAGAATGAGACCCCCACTTCTTCACACTTGCCATCTTTTTTAAATTTTTATGTTCTGTTGTAATTGCTTTGTTTAACTGTTGGGAGCTGCCCATATTTGGTGAATCAGGCAACTTGCAAGTTGAATATATTATATTTAAAAGGCATAGAACAATATTGTTACTGTATACATCACAACATGAAAGCATTGCTGCTGGTCTTTTAGCTTGTATTGGCCTTTGTACAATCATACACATCATTCTTTCCAAAAACCTAGGATGTCATACTATAGTATAGTATGCTACATTATGCAGCTGATAAAAAGCTAGTTGACTACTACTTTGTTTTTTACATGAATGGTTTTTCAGAATAAAAATTAAACAGTATTCCAGTAATGATTTAATTCCAATACTGATAGATAACTTGCATTATTCTGGTATGTATATTATAACTATGGATTTATTATAGATATACTATTTACTTGTGACATCTTCCTAGTGAAATAAATTGTGACACCTTTTTAAATGGGAATACAGTAATTAGCTGTGTGTGGTAATATCAGGAATTAATAGGTGATGAACGAATATAGGTTGGCTACAAAGATGAGTGACTGGCAAACAAGAAATACATAGAAGTAGTTAGGTCATATAGAGAATGAATGAGGATCAAATCACAGAATAAGCATATTAAATAAGAGCATATGAGACAAGAGGAAGAGAAAGACCAAGAAAAATATACTTATGTACATATAGTAAGTGGGATTCTCAAAAGGAGGATAGTGACAAATTTAAAAAACAAAATACAGTAAAGTGGTATAATAGCGTGGTGGAAGCATAAACAGTTTGTGAGGTTAGAAAGATAAAGTGATGTATGGTCGTTAGTGAATCTTACTTATTTATACTTACTTATTTTGTGTTTGTCCTTTACTTATATCTTTAATATTTTTGTCAGTATTTCTTCTCTTCTGTATTATGCATAGAAAGGGAATAGAGTGATGAACAGATTTGCATATAATAAAGCAAATAATAAAGAAGGTTGAATCCTGCTTTAAGCTATTATCAGCTAGAATTCTATATTTTTCACAAAAATAATGTTGGATTAATTGAGTCTTACTGCTTAAAACTACAGCTTTGTATCTAATGTGTTTGATTTAGAAGTGTTGCTTAGCTCTGTCTCAAAAGAGAGAATCACAGTTTTAAATTGGGCCAGTTAGACCATTGAGTGTAACCATTGCTCAGAACAGGAATCTGAATTAAAGAATCCCCAAGAGATGGTTCTCTAACTTCTACTTCAACAGTAATGGTGAACACACCAACCCATCTATTTGTGTAATTGTTTCACTGCTGAACTGTTTTTGTGATGAGAATGTTAAATTCAGATTCATTCAGAATATTCCTTCCTGTAATTTAAATCCTTCATTATGCATCCCATAGTCTGTGACAATAGAGAACAGGTCTTGACCTTTTTCTGTGTGACATCCTTTCAGGTATTTAAAGAATGCTGTCATATCCTCCTTCATCTTCTCTTTTCAAAGCTAAACGTCCACAGCTTCTTTGATCTTCATATGACATTGTTTTTAGTCCTCTAATCTTTCTTATTGTCTTTCTCTAAACTGGTTACTTCTAAACAGTGGTTACCAGAACTGGACACAAACTCAGTAATGCTGCATAAGTGGATTTAATACTTGCTGTGGTTTGGAAATGATGTTTGTATTGATGCAGCTTATTGCTTTTGTAGTTTCTGTAGCCATGTCACATTGCTGATTAATATTCATTTTTCAGTCAATTACTATTCCAAGAAACTGTAGATATAAAATGTTATCAGGCCAAGTATTCCCTATCTAATATCTGTGCATTTTCTAGCTTCCTAAATAAAGAACTTAGTACTCGTCTATTAAATTTCATTCATTACAATTCTCTAATCTTTCAAGATCGTTTATAATTTTATTTCTTTTTCTGGGACATTGACTATTTCACTTAGTTTTGTGATCCAGCAAATTTGATAAATAATCCTGCAGTCTCTTTAGCCAATTCATACTGAAGAATGGAACTGAAATTTTCAGTGACTCACTTGATATCTCACTGCAATATGCTGAAGAACCATTGACAGCCACCTTTTGAATATACAGTAGTTTTTGAATTTGGAATCCACTAAATTATTATGGCATTTTGTATATAGCTTTCCCAAAGAAAGGGTTTTTTTAGGAAAAGAGGTAAGATTAGGCTGGCAATAATAATCAATGCTGTTTACTATTGCATTGTTATCAAGGCACCTAACAGAGCAAGTCTTTTTTATGATTTCCTTTAATATCTTCCGAAATATTGATATCAGATTGATTAGCAATGAGGTCATCAATAAGCATTATTCAAAGATAACATAAAAGTTTGGCCAGTCTGTCAATAAATTCCTTCAGAACCCTTGAGTCAAGTTATCTAGTCCCTTATATTCAGATTCACTTCAAAAAATAGCTCACTAAATTATTTGTGCAGCTTCTATTCCTTTTTTTCTTCATCAGAATTGTGTTTTGTGTGTGTTTGTGTGTATCTCTGTGTGTGAAATTCCCATACATCGTAAGATCCTTTTCTCTACAGATTGCCTTCCCATGGAATGAGACTTGTAATTGCTCTTGGTTTGTTAACATTTGCTTATTTGAAGTCCAAGATGTACATTTAACTGTCCCTTCATTTATTTTAAAAGAGCTATAACAAAATCTTTGGCAAAATCTTTGTAGAGATAGTGTAAATGTTGAAAGAATTGTTACTATATTGTTACTATGCTAGAAATTTACTCCATCAGAAGAATATCTGTGAAAGTGTAGATACAGATGACCAAAATTTAAAATAGTTAAACGTTACCTGTCTGTAATAACAAATGGTCTTATAATTTTTAAATTTTCAAAAGACTGTTGTTTTCACTTAATATGCCCCCGTCTATGGAAACTTTCTGTCATAAATCACTGGTAGGGATTTTTTTTCAGTTCAGTTACCATATTTTCCAAGAATTTTTTACAATGGTAGCCGACATTTAGGTAGAATGGTTGTGGACTTCATTAGTCTAATACTTTGACAATGTTTTCCTGAGGAGCTAGGTCCTTGAGAGGATATTAGCTAGAGGCAATGACTGTTTATAGCCTTAGAGAAGCCAGTTTTAACGTTCCCTTCTCTTAAATTGATAGTCATCTGGGTAAAATCTAGCAGTGCCAAGAGAAATGGCAGTCATGTATTATGGCTTTTGTGACTGAGGAGTATACAGTGTTAAAAACACATTTCCACAACCTCATTGTTTACATTTGGCTTTTAATGAGACTGTTGATTGATGACTCTAGCATCACATGATGGGCAAGAACAAAGCATGAATTTGTCAAATACAAAACTAATGAGAAGAGATCCTTGATTAAATAATAGTATAACAATTCAACACACCTGCTTTGAGCCTCCCTTTGCATTTTTTTTCTTCCTTGCCTGAGGAGGAGACTTCTCAATGGATTACAGTAACACTTTTTGACAAGCTTATACAGGGTGGAGTTCCTATGTACTGCCAGGACCCATTGACGATACCTAGATAATGCATTCTTTTTATTTTTGCTGTCAAAATTTATTACTGTAAAAGCATTGACTGTTACACAGCTGGCTTGACTTGTTCTCATCTTTAAGTTAATTAACAGAAGGTCTAACATAGTGTTTATTTTTCTTGTTATGCAACATTTGACCATTATGGCTTTAGGATAAGTTTCATGAAAAATATCCTGCATTCCTTGGGGGTGGGGTGACTTTGTTTGCAAGACCTTGCTGAAAATTTCTATTCACTTTAACTCCGTCAGTTAATATTTCATTCTTTTGGCTGAAAATCCTGGTAGTCATTGATCATTAAGCTGTGAAAAGTAACACTGGTAAGGACCTTTATTTTGAGATGTTCAGATTTATTCACTGGTGAAACTACTCATCCATATTTGTACATATATGAATTAAATCAGTTTTTGATCTTAAACCAAACAACTTTCATAGAGCAGCTGCTTCTTTAAAAGTCCAGTTTATCTGTTCATCTACAATTCTAGCTCTAGGGAGAGGTTCTCATTTAGAAAATTAAAAATGTCAATTTGAATCTCTTGTGAAACACCAGTGTATAACTGTTATTATAGAATTCACTTTGCTAGGGCATAATGTTCAAAGGATACCATTTTTGAAGCGAGGCAGCCTCTCTATGTACTCTCTCCTTTCAGCATAAATAGTGACGTTTATGAAAATTGTCATATAATTCTCGCATAGATCGGCATGTTAAAATGTAATGTTTAGTAATTCAAAGGTGTACACTATGTATTATCTGGTGAGCCAATTAATACTGTAGAACATATAAGTAGAATTTAATAACTGAAACTGGTTATGTTGAAATTACAGTTGCCACTTCTGTCCATCTGTATGTATCTATCTAATTGTGGGCAAAGCTTTTGTCAAAGCACAAAACATTTCAATGAGTAAAATCATTTTTGTGATTTTAATGTGATTTCTACATCATTCAATCTCAACAACAGTAACCAAAATATTAAAGAATTATTAATACTGTTTTCTATTATTATTATATATTATTGGATAAAGCATGTAGGATATTATTAATCAGTTCCCTAAAGTGAATCAGGGTGTATGGAATTTATAGTTGAAATGTTTGGAGAGTATTATATTACCTATTCCAAAATTGAACCTACAATACTTACACACATACAGAACACACACACACCATTCAAATCTATAGATAAATAGAATCTCTAATATGAAAGTGATTAAACTTCTGTGCTGTTGCTGTATATCTATTTTATTTAGAGAAACATATGCTAATAAAAAATTGATACAGATATATTTTATCCATATCAAGTAATAGGTATCTTCGTCTTCTGAATTTCCCAGAAAATATTTCATGCATATAGTCCATCGCAGACGGCTACCAGAACACGGAAGCAGCGCCCGCAAGCCATCCCTCCCTGCCAGACAGAGCGGAGGAGGTCCTGCCTTTCCCTGGGGAAAGAGGCCCCGCAGCCTCACCAGGAAGCGTGGGCGGAGCAGTGAGGTGCCTCCTCTTTGAAATGGCCATGGAAGGAGCTCCAAGCTGCCTGTCCTGGGCAAGGAAGGGGGGCTTCTCCTTCCAATAGGTTTCCCTGCTCTGCCAATGCTTCCTGGGGAGGCCGTCTGGCCTCTTTCCCCTGGGAAAGGTAGAGCCTCTTCCACCTGGCCTGGCAGCAACGAACGGCTCAGGTGCCACCCTCCTCCCCTGGTTTCAGAAAACCACTAATCAGCTGTTGCCGGTGGATCTGGGACCTTGTGCAAATCACCTGCTTAGCAGAGCGCCCCGGAGCCACCGCCAACGGCTGATTAGCTGTCAGAGCAGGGGAGTAGCAATGGCACCACTGCTGCTGGTGACTCCGGGGTGCTCCACTAAGCAGCAGGTGATTTGTGCATAGCCCGGAGCCAGCACAAGCACCTGGTTTCTATAGCGGTGCCACTGCTACTCCCCTACAGAAGGAGGAGGGGAAAGAACATGATGAAGAGGAGGAGATGGAGAAGAAGGAGGGAAGAAAAGGTGGAAGAAGAGGAGTAAGAGGAGGAGGAGAGAAGAAGAGGAACAAGAGGGGGAGGGTGGGAGAGTGAGTGAGAGTGAGTATAAGAGGAGGACAAGGACCAGCAGAGGAGCAATAACACTATAAGAGGAGAAGGGCAAATAACATGAACAGGAGGGGGAAGAAGATGAACAGGGGTATAAAGAGGAAGAAGGGGAAACCACCTGGCATTACTAATACTGCCAATCACATTTTCCAGCCACTTTCCACTCACACCCCCCCACACACACACAATTATACTTCTTTTAAAAAAAAGGAAGGAAGATGGCAGTCCCATAAAAAAATTACCCGGGCAACGCCAGGTCATTAGCTAGTCAAATATAAAAATCAGAAGTTACATGTTTTATTCATGCAGCTTTTGTAGATTCTTCTATAATCATACCCACTTTATATATTTAGAAAGTGTACAAGATTGTTATCTTAGAGGATCAAATTAATATTTTCTATGATGGCATTTTGTTTAGACAAACTGGGTGTCCTTTTTAATGTACTCTTTATTAACATCAGGCCCTATGTTTAACTTCAAGTGTGGCTCAGTAGAAACATTCTTATCCTTTGGGAAACACAAAATATATAGATTTCAATATGTGTTTTGTCTTATGGCAAAAATGGGCAATATATAGCTCTCCAAATATTGCTGAACTACAGCACACATCAGTCCTAGTAAAAATGACAATGGTGATGAATGATGGAGGTTGCTGTCCAGCAACATTTAATAAGTCAAACATTGTCCTCCCCTACTTTATGGATATATAACCTGGTTAATGTCAACATATGGACAATATAATTGTTTTCATATTTGCAGTATCTAGTTGGTTTAGAAATCATTAAAAATATGCCCAGTTTGTTTTAAAATTAAACCTACAGAAAGACAATTATATACATATGATAGTAACACCTTATTCCTGAAACTCAGCTTGCTTTTTCTTCTCTGCTAGAACAATCTTTCTCAACCCAAAAAGTAAAACTAAGAATAGCATTTCTATATAGAATTCAAATTAATTCAAATTAATTCAAATTTAAATGCTGTTGGGTTATCTCAACCTGTTCAATGGATTATGCCATTGGATATAGAATCCATATTATTCTTTCAGAATAGCTAAATAACTGTTCTAAAGAGAAAATGTCTCTTCAATAAAAAAAACATGGCTTTAATGGCTTTTATTAAAATGCTGGTTTAAATCTATAAAGCCTTTTATGGATTGGTACCTGTTATCATCAGAATCTCACCGCTCTAATAGAGTCATTCTGAATCCTTTGATCATTCCAGGAGAACCAGCTGGTTTTGAAATCATATACCTATTACTGTATTAGTTCTTCCAGTTTTTACCCAAATTAAGGTAATTAGCATTGTACTCAGTATTTTCAGCCCCTAAAAAATAGCAAACAAAAAGCAAGAAGGCAAAACTATTCTCATACCAAGAGATGGTGTAATTTGAAATCACATTAGGAATTCTGGAAGGTCAAAAGCTAGCTATGATAAATGTCTTCAGATGATGATAAAATGCACAGAGTAGCCAAATGGTTTATCCTCAATTGGGAGTTCCAAAGCCCAACTTGGTATGACAACAGCAAATAACTCTTCCCATGTGCAGGTCACTACATCTCAGATGCCTATGGTTTGCTTAAAATGAGAAGATAACCAATATAAAAAAACAATTTTTTGAAGAATTTGGGTTCTAATTTAATACTTCACAACTTTCCCCTACATCTTAAAAGAGGCTGTTTCTATGCAGCCTGATTATACCAATGTTTTTAAACTCTACTGAAAATATTTTTTTTAAAAAAAATGGCTCAATTACACAGCAAAAGTGATGAAAAATGTAATGATTAATGCTCTCTCCATGGCATCTGAAGATGATAAAAAGGAAAAAAGCAAAGGGCTGCTGCATAACTTTGCTAGAGGTGGCTTTACTCTGTTACTGTAAAGACTCAGTGGAAGAGATATGTCCTTTACTAAAGCTCCAAGGGACTAAGGGACTTTGGAAGGAAAGCTTGTTCTTGTGGTATGCAAATATTTATTTTTGCATGTAGAAAAGAGTATCACCATTTTGTCTGTGTTGTTGTATATTGATGAAGTCTTACACTGTAAATTGCTTGCGGTGCAGTGCAACGTTAACCTTAATTAAAACATACCTTTAAAAAAACTATACAAATATTTTAGATAGTTAATTCTGACTTGGATAAATAATGTTCAATTATCTAACAATGAACTTAATGAGAAAGTACCTACTTCTGAGTAAGAAACTGTTAACTTAAAATTGAGTTCAGCAGTGTCATTTCATATCTTTGTGCTATAGCAATGCATAATATATTTTTACATTCCTGACATCCCCTTTGTATCTGTTTTACTAAAGAATAATGCCAAAAATGGAAGAAATAGTGAAATGATGAATTGTTGGCCTGAAGAAGAAAATTATCTGCCAATATTATCTCCAGTTGGGATAAATTTAGAGCCCAATGCCTCTAAATTTATTCCCCCTCCCCTCAAAGTTTTTATTCCTTGCTTAGTTCAAATATTTGTTTATTTTTCCTCATTGAGTTCAAAGTTCTGGATGCATAATGAAAACAAGATATTTTTGTTTGAAAGCTGAGCAGAGATTTGTCGTAATTTCCCCAAGTTTCCAATTTCATATTGATTTTCAGTGGGACTTAGAAACTGAGTAATAAAATATTTCCAGTGAGAATAAAAATAAAATCAACTATAAAAAAAATCAATGGGCATAGCAACAAGAATTCAGTACAAAGCTGAACCAGGTGCAGTCAGTAACAAGAATTATAATTGTTAAATACTGCATGAAATCCAAATGGTTTCAAAGGAAAAAAAACCTCTTATGTCTCATTCCTTCAAGCCAATAAATAGATAATGAAGCAGATCTTGGTTGACTGCATTGGAAGTTCTGTTTTAATGGTGGCTGAGTTTGATTGGCATACTCTAACTAAATTTAGGCCGATAACTATAGTAAAGTCCTCCTGAATTGTCAATCTCTCCATCTGGAATATTATCCCTAAGTGATCTTATTTGGCACCTACTGTACAGTATTTATGTTCCAGAGTTAACAACAAAGGTATTTTCCCTTACACATATTATTGTATTTCTTTTTATTGATTGATTCTATGGTTTTTGTTGTGTGTGTGCAAGTGTTTTAATTTTATATAATCACACTAGACTGAGCTCTAAGAAAAGTTGTCTTAAAGCACCGGTGTTTATCTTGGCAGCTGCTCTTTTTTTGGGTAGAGAGTTGCAGAAGGCAAAGCTACAGGTACACTGACCTTCCAAGGTATCACTCCATTTATCTCCAGTGCCTCATGTAACAGTATTTTTAAACAGGATATTGGAATGGGTATATGATTCTTAGGACCAGCCAGCCTCTCTCCCCTCTGATGCTTTTCTCAGACCATGCATTGAGATCAGTGTGCATTCCAGACCTTGTTTTATGGTTAAAGAAGATGTTATTGTATTTATTTACTACATGTACAGTATATGCTGTAAGTGATTCTGGGAGCCAGGGCATGCTATGGTATTATTGCAGAGAAGCAGTGCATTTACCAGAAGAGAAAAGACAGGTAGTCCTCTATTTATAACAGTTCATTTAATGACTGTTCAAAGTTACAGTGGCAGTGAAAAAAGTGACTTATGACCATTTTTCACACTTATGACCGTTGATCACCTTTTGCCACTTTCTGACAAGCAGAGACAATGGGGAATCCATATTTATTTAAGAACGTATTACTAATTTAATACATACAATGATTCACTCAACAACTGGGGCAAGAAACGTTGTAAAACGGGCAAATTTACTTGACAAATGTTTCACTTAGCAACATAAATTTTGAGCTGAATTGTGGTCGTAACTCGAGGACTACCTGTAGTTGTAATGGCAGAAAGTAGGACAAATTACCAACAGCCAAAGGAGGCTGGGAGGAAGCAGCATTTTTGGCCATTTTCCTTTTTGGGATAATTTATTTTCTTTATTGGAGGTATTTAAGCAAAAGCTAACAGCCTGTCAGGGATATTCTAGTTGATTTACAGTATAGATATATATCACTTAATAGGAGTTAGTTGGAAACTTCTAGATTCCAACTCTAAGATTTGGTGATAATCAATTTTGTTTACATCAAAAAAGTATACTAATTAATACCAAAAAGTGTACTAGTTAATATCAAAGATTGTAGCTTTGTAGCCTATTGTAGTTTGTCAAAATCAAGGTGGAGAAATTCCTTAATGTGAAATAAAGTAATGTGTCCTTTTAAAAACTGCATCAAATATCCAGAAAAATAATTTCTTACACTTCACTGACTACCCAGTTCCTTTCTTTCAACCTGTGTTCCCCAAATATACTGTAAACAAAGGACAGGTATTCCAAAACAGATATTTGTGCCTGGGTGAATATTGATTTTGAAATACCAAGCTAGTGTTTTATCTTCCTGTCTTTTTCCTATCCCAGGATGAACGTGAAGCCCGAGAAAATGTGAAGAGAGAACAGGATGAAGCTTATCGAATCTCTCTGGAAGCTGACAGAGCAAAAGTATGCATCAGTCATTACAAAGCATGCAGTGTTTAAGACTAATACTAAGAAATAGATTTATTAATTATTCATCCAAATCAGATCGTGTTTTGTCCCAAGTGTTAATATTTGTATCCCAGGATCTGGTCCCTTTCCTAACCCTTTTCAGAGAGCCATCAAAGCCCTCCTATACTTGTGATGAGGAGAGAAGGTCTCCAGCACATTGACATTCTGAGAAACATGGCTTTCCTATTCGGAGAACTCTCATAATGCTGTGTCATTTCTACTGGACAAAACTGTTTCAATGAGGAAAGTTGCTTGGCTGCAATTGCTTTTGGCACTACTTTTCTCAACTAATCATCATGCTTTACTAGAAAAAAAACTATCTTATTCTTTTAGTAAACACAACCTTCTGCTGCTCTCAATCTGTCATGGTAACCTTATGTATCCCACAAATTCTCAGAAAATAAGTACTTCAATATCACCTTTGATATGAATGTTAAGTTTCAGTTTAACATTAGAAAAATGCTATAGTAATAAATAAACCAATTCTTTACTACCTTACCATGATATCCAAAATTGTCTCCCTCTGTTGATTTTCTCAGGCTACCTAATTATGTTCAGTCTTGCCACAATAATGCAAATGGGGAAAGAACTCAAATATAAAAATATATGCAAATAGAAGAAATAAAGTAAAAGTAATTATAGAATCATATCTAATATTATTAAAAAATTAATGATAGTTGGATTAATGCTTGGAGTAAAAGTAAGGCAGCTTACATGATTCCAGTTCAGTTAATAGTTTAGTTTATTGATTAGCCCATATAGACCATATCAAAATATAGAGTTCCAAATAATAAAAATGAATGCCACTTCAGTGGTAACATGGGAGGAGGATCTTAAAACTATGCAGACTATTAGAACTATGAACACTCCCTTTCTGAAAAATATTGTTTGGAAATTCTCTGGGAAAGCAAATTGAGACCCTTCACTTAAAACATTTTCCTAACACAGAGAGAGCGAGAGAGAGAGAGAGAGAGAGAGATTTTGAAGAATTCACATTGGCAATTTGTACAGCAGCATCCATTGCTTTGATCATGCTGCTTTGACTTCCATTATGCTTGATTTGACCTACTGAAGGATGCCAAAAATGCATACTTTTCTCAATGGCAGGGCTTGGCTACAAAGCTCATGGCTATTTTCACAGAGTTTCCAGCATGGTGGGAATAATATTAGATAGTTCATTGTTTTTTTAAAAAAAAAGTCTGAATAGTTTTAGAATCTAAAAGAAAGATCTTTTTCAATAGAGAGAAACAGATATAGGGAATATATTTCCCTGAATCATGAGTATTGTTTTGTGAAGAAATGTAAACCATTCAAATATGGAAAGCTGTCCAAATGATAAATTCTGTTTGAACAGACTTACTAGTTTATCACTTGTTCTGCAGAGGGAAGCACAAGAAAGAGAAATTGCAGAGCAGTTTCGCTTGGAACAGATTAGAAAAGAACAGGAGGAAGAGCGTGAAGTAAGTGAGTTTAATTTTTTTACTCAACTGTAGAATAACAACTGTGTAAGGTGTAAAGCAAGGGAAGCTACTAGCTGTAGTTTCAATGTTCTTTGTTGAAAACAAAAATGTTTTCAGATGTTTTCTACCAGAAGGAAAACAGGTATCTTGTATAAAGTGTGATGTGATAAAATGCACATTGTAACATCATGATGTGAATCCTTTTGAAGTTGTATCGTGATGTTGCATACAAGTTCGTAAGTCTTTTTGCTTCCATCATTATGCAAGTTTCATCATTCCTGCCCATCATTCCCTGGTGACAAATGGTGACAAAAGAGATATCATACAATCATATTCCAGATGATCTCTTCCAAAGAGATTTTGAATATAATTTTTAATGCACTATTTTTACTTTTTTAATTTTATTTATTTATTTATTTATTTATTTATTTTTATTTATTTTTTTATTTTTTATTCATTTATTTATTTAGATTTATACCCTGCCTCTCTTCCCCAGTCAATTTCTCCCTATCTTAATATTTCTGTTCAATATCCTCTTTCTCTTACTGCCCTTACTTACTTACCTACTGATTTATTTACCGTACTTACTTACATTATTATATGCCTACCCATCTGACTGCCATGACTCTGGGAGGCTTATAAGGTTAAAAATGCCCCCAAACAGTACAGGAATAACCAAAGTAACCACGGAAATCATTCAAACATTTTACAAAACGATTTAAAACAATTCAAACACAGTCTGCTGAAGAATTCATTTATTTTCCTACATAGTCATTTAGTCACCCACATTACCAGATCCTCAGATCTGATGGCAAACCCATGCTTTCCTACTTCTCTAGAAGGCTAACAGTGTTGGGGTCAGTCTCGCCTCAGGTCAATATAGGCATAAGTTTACTCTTGTATAATTTTCTTGGAGCATAAATTATGCTATTAACCAGCATTTTGATAGAATGTCATTTCAGATTTTTTTTTATAGAAAGCTGTGGAATAAGTCTACCTTTCGTACCTGTAATTGGACTCCTTCTCAATACAAATAGCTGTAACAGGGAAAAAAGATATATTTATATATCAGAACAAAAACATACTTCACAAACTCTGTATAAACACTCCTTATATATACATATTACTTATAGTCTATAGCTATACGACTGAGTTTGCTTATATGATGTTCTTTCGTTCAGCTTTTTTTTATAGTAAGTCATTCATTTGTCCACATAATGAATCATCTCTTTTTATATCTGCAGTGCAGATCCAAGAATTGTTAACATTAGTCTTCCTGTATTGTTTTTTAAGTGTGTTCACTGATATGGAATATCCATTGTAAATATCTATTTTGCACTAAAGCTTTAGTGACTAGTTACTTTGGAGAGGAAGTTATTCTTTACATAATGAAAACAGATCTTCCTAAGCTGCTGTTTGTTTTTTCTAGTATAATTGCTTGGGTTCAGTAAATACTATTGCATTTATTATACAGTATTGGTAAATGTCAAAATACAATGATAGAAAGCAGGTGCCCCAGAAGAGAAAATAGAAAGGATAACAACATTCATCTGTTTATAAAAGATTAAAATAAGTCCATGTGCAGGTAAACGAAAAAAATAATAAAATATTTAAGTGTATGTACTATTTTCAATTTCATCTACTCTAGTTCTTGTTCAATGTTGTTATGTCTACCTTACCACTTCATGTGGCAATAAGGTTCCCCATCTGATATTTCATACAATCAGGAAATTTAGCCTGACATTTAGCCTGAACCAATGTACTTGTAGTTGTAACCCATTGATTCTGATTTCTATTTTCTGATACATTTGAGAATAAGCGCCTTCCTTTTGTGTGACAATGCTTCTGCTATCTTCCCTTAATCCTCTCCATCGTAAGGTAATTGTCTTCAGATCTTTTAATTGTTCATCATAGGGGTTAATTTCCAGGCTCCCTACCATTTGAATTCAGTTTGCAGTTTTTGAACTGTGATTCCCAGAACTGGAGATAATATTTGAAGTGGTATTCAGTAAGGGCTGAGTAAATTGGAACAGTTACTTCCCATGATCTGAAGTCTGTATTCCTGTTAATACATACTAAAATATCCATTGCCTTTTAACAACTGCATTATACTACTGGATCATGTTTAATTCATGGTTGACAAAGACACCCAAACCCCTTTCACATGTACTACTCATGAGCCAGATTTCTTCCATCGTATATTTATATCTTTCATTTTTCCTATTCAGATGCATAACTGTATATTTCTCTTCATTTCAGTTCATTGCACAAATCTGTTTTGATTTTTTTTTAATATTTCTTTCTTCATTAAAGAATTACCGGTAACCTTCCTTCCAGTGTTGGGTCTCCTGCAAACTTGATAATTTTTCCTCAATTCCCTCATCAAGAAACTGGTTAAATGTTGCACAGCACAGGGTACAGTACAAAGGCCTATGGCACACAGCCATTAACAAGCTTTCTTGGGTAAATTCAGCAAATTATGAGTCTGTTTAATGACTATCATCATCTAGCCTCTCTTCTACCATCTTATTAAGGAGAACATCATGAGAATCTTTATCAAAGGCTTTTCTTGAACTGCATTTAGATGCACTCAGATTTATGACATTTCTCTGTTATATCTAAGCTAGTAACTCTATCAAGAAAAGAAGATAATTCTGACCCAATTCGTTTGCAACAAGCCAGTGCTGGATCCTTTTAATTGTAGTATGTCCATCCAAGGGTTCACAAACATGTTGTTTATTATGGCTTGATTTTGAGGCTGAAGAGAATCACCAGTAGTTGTCAGTCCCTTTTCAGAATTGATTCAGACTCAAGACAGTTGGCTGCTAACTTAAGAGTTAGATGCTGAGCTTGGGAGAATGCCAAACCCCAGAATGCACCATCAGCTAAACATACTGTAGCTCAGCAGTGAAGTTCTGGACAGCTCTTTGAAAGGAAAAGACATTAATTCCCCTAATTAGATAGAGCCAGGAGCTCTGTCTATATAACATCATCCTCCAGACTCTCTCCCTAGTTAGAAACAATGGTTTTGCATCCTGCCTTGCATTCCTATAACCTAATGTTCCAAGGTCAGCTACACTTTGCCTTATGGGTAGCATCAGCTTTAACTTTGAACTGTCTACTGTGAATTCTTCTGATTCTTGAAACATAGACTGTTTCTTTAATAACCTGGTATCTCTGTCTTAAACTTCATGCAGCTTGCAAACTAATCTCCTTGTTACAATTTATGTATGGGTCATATTACTACTATTCTCATATTTTATCTATGTAACATGAGGCAGCAAACATACCCAATAAGTATTACCTCATATCAACAGCTCTTAGGCACCTTAACCATTAATGAAACTGGCTCCCTATTATAAATATATAGATTAAATTATGATATGCAATATAAGATATGATTATTCAGATCTATTCAAGCCTTTATTTATGCCTCCTTAGCCAGTGCTTATGTGTGTTTATTTTTGCCTTGACTGCTAAAAGTGTCAAGCTTATAACATTGGAGTACAATCCAGAAAGAAAGATTTACAATGAATTTTGCCAGCTGATTGTATACTGAAGAATATTGGTATACAGAATCTTGGAATCAAATAAGCCTAAACTCTAGCACATTCATTCTTAAATTCACTATGTGATCTATTTGAACGTCTTTTGAACCTGCTTGTAGTTTTCTTGATAAAATTTCAGAAATGGTTTGCCATTGCTTACTGTCTGTGGCTGAGAGAGAATGACTGGCCCATGGTCACCCAGCTGGCTTTGCGTCTCATAGTCTTCTGGTTTCTAGCCTGATCCCTTTACTGCTACATCAGACTTGGTCTCTACAGAGAGATTTTTGGAAAGCCAATTAAAGTTAAAGATTTTTAAGATATCTTGCATTCTGTTGATGACAAGTCTGAGATTGTCCATTATAGATGTCATGCTGGCAAGTCTACAATTTTTTTTATTCTTTCTCCCCCCCTTTTGAAAGCAGGGATGATATTTTCTGTCTTCCAAGCTCCTGGAATCTTGCTTGTCTTCTCTCAAAGATTACTGCAAGTGTTCTGTGATCAACCATTAACCTATTACCGATTCTGAATGGACCTACAACCTCTTTGGCTAAATAACTCATTTTTGTTGGTTTTGAGGGCATGGATGTCGGTCTCTTTTGTGAGCCTTATGTCAAGTTCTTTGGCAGTTGCCTAAATTAAAGGTGATTCTTTTCCAATTATACTTTCTTGGAGTTCCCATTAGCAAGGTTTACTGAGGTGGACAGATTGGTCTCAAGAATTTCATCTACTGACATCATTTGGGATTTCAGGTAGCTGCCCAATTCAACTCAGTGGAGAACCACCCACCATCGCTAGATACTTCTTTTTCAAGGAGGCTCTTGGCTTAAGTCCATGGAGGGACTATATGTTTTCGCTAGTGTTCTATAACAAGGTTTGCTCAGGTAGTTGGATCATCTTTTATAGGGAGAATCATAATTATCCCTGGATGCCTCCTAATCCTTTTGCCTCTTTTGGTCACATGAGCTGTTGTCTTTGCAAAGTTATCCTCCCACCCCCTACCGGATCTGTGTATTCACTTTTCTGGCTCTTCTGAGTGTGTCCATTCATTCCACTGATGTGTTGTGGTGTGGAAACATTTGCTTTAAGCCCTTTAACTCTCTCTTTCAAGAAAACAAGATTGCACTTGCAAGGGTATTTTGGACCTTCTTCAGCCAGGAAAGCAAACATTGTACACACCATGATTCCCTCACTCCCCATATCCCTTTGAGCTTCCTCTTCTGATTACTCTAGCCAATTTTCCATGAAAACGTCCCTATTTGCTGGCTGAACTTATGAGCAAACAGAAAGCTGTTTTCTGGAAACTAGATTCCTTACATACTTCCTTAAGTTGTCTCAACTAGGTCAACAAAGGCCATACTGCAGTCAGACAGAATGGGTAATCAGCAGCACTCAAGACATTAAAAGTAATCTATCAGGAGCACTTAGGAAAAAACAGACTTTTCCTCTCTTCTTTGCTCTTTTCTTTCCTCATCTGCTTTCTATAGTTCACTTGCCAAACTCCTGTTTTCCTATCAGACACCAAGTGAGCTTCCAGTGGATTTTATTAAAGTCTCTGGATGGAATGGAGAAACATCTCTACTTTCTCTCCTTCCTTAAGGTCAACTATTGAATATGTCTAATGCAGATGATGCCTGCCACATAGCAACACATTAACCTCCCAGATCGGTCAGGTGTACATTATTTGTTGCTTGTTGATCCATTTCTGATTTTATCTATATCTATATATCTATACCTACCTACCTACCTACCTACCTGTGTACATACATACATACATATATACATACATACATACATACATACATACATACATATGCAAGCATTGGTTTTTTCGGGTCTTTTCCCGTGTAGGTTTAGGAATAGTAATGCAACGTTTCGACGAAATCAC
>JANHGC010008837.1:7130-18447 GCA_027560395.1 Boaedon fuliginosus
ATTCTATACAATTGAATTGAAAACCCAATATTGCATTAATATTGCACTATACAGTAGAATTCAATATAGTTACTGCCCTGGGATAGAAGTTGTTTTTCTGCCTATTTGTCCTTGTTTTTATTATCCTGTACCGTCTGCCAGATGGTAATCGTTCAAAAAAAGGGTGCTACGGATGAGATGGATCTTTAAGAAAGTTTTGAACTTACTTAAGGCAGCGGGAGCTATAAAGCTCTTCCAAAGTGGGGAGAGGGCAACCAATGACCCTCTGGTCAGTCCTCTGGAGTGCTGTCCTATCTGCCACTGTGCAGTTGGCAAACCACACACAGGTACAGTAAGTTAAAACACTCTCTATGGTGCTGCAGTAGGAGGTCACCAGCAGTTTTTCATTCAGTTGTTGTTTCCTGAGAAGTCTCATGTAGTATAATCTCTGCTGGGGCCTTTTGACCAGTGCTGCAATGTGAGCCCCCCAGGTCAGGTACTCTTTTATGATAACACCCAGAAACTTAAAACTGGCCACTTGCTCTGCTCGGTCTCCATTGATATACCTTCTACAGTCCACTATATAAGCTCCTTGGTCTTATTGGTGTTAAGGACCAAGTTATTATCTCCACACCACAAAAGCAACCGGTCCACCTCATCTCGATAAGCAGACTCATCCCACCCGGAGAGGAGTCCCACCACTGTTGTATCATCTGCAAATTTAGTAATAGTATTACTACTGTGAGTGGGAATGCAGTCATGCACATAAAGACTATAGAGTAAGGGATTCAACACGCAACCCTGTGGTGTACCAGTGTTAAGAATTAGGGCTGAAAAAGATATGATTACCTACCTAATCTGACCCTCTGAAGAGAAGCCAGACAGGAAATCCATAATCCAAAGGCAGACTGAATAAGGAAGTCCAAGATCCGTAAGTTTAGACACTAGTCTAAACAAATCACTGCAGTTGTTAAGTGAACATGGCTTCCCCATTGACTTTTCTTGTCAGAAGATAGCATGGCCCTGGAACATGACCCTGGAACATGACTTTGGAACACTGCATCTGTCATAAATGAGTCAGTTGCCAAGCATCTGAATTTTGATCACACGACCATGGGGATATTGCAAACAGTCACAAGTCTCTTTCCTCAGTGCCGTTGTAACTTTGAATGGTCACTAAACAAGCTGTTGTAAATCAAGGACTACCTGTACAAGCTTCCTGGAGAACATATATAATTGAAAATGCACTCGGGGAAAAGGATAGAAGTGAACCCAGAGTGTCTTGTGTTATGATACCTGGGTATTCACTGGACTGATTAATTGGGCAGATATCCATTTGGGACTGAAATATTTTGCCACATGAAACAAGCTTGTCTTGGGCTGCACTGTAATTCTTAGCTGCTGAATGGCAATTGCAACCCAGCATGATGTACTGGTTTTAGCTGATTTGCCACCTGCAGCTAATGCAGAGAGATACCTGGCTTCTACCAGTTACACCTATGTCACATCTAGCAACTATAATGCAATCTCATGGAAATTTCTTTGAAAATGATCCAGAACCTTCAGGAGGCATAGACTGATGAGGTAGGAAACATATCCCCATCCATTCTGAAATATTGGCATGCTTACATTTTCAGAGGCTGGTGAAACTTGCTGGCTGTGATATTTAGAGGCCTACATGGCTTGGGTATTGTCTTAGAAAGCTATATCTCCTATATCCGTGATGGCGAACATACGGCACGGGTACCAGAAGTGGCACACAGAGCCCTCTCAGTGGGCACAGGCACCATCACCAGCTGTTTTTCTGGTTTCTGGCTGGTCTTCACAGGCACCAGAGTGCTGGAAAACAACCCAAATAATGGCCCAAAACAGGCCGTTTTCAGGCCATGTTCAGGCTGTTTTTTGTGCCAAAACAGCCCAAAAAATAGCCTGAAATGATCAAAGATGCCCCGAAAAATGCCCAAAATACAGGCCATTTTGGGGCGTTTTCAGGCCAAAACCAGCCCAAAAAACGGTCTGAAAATGCCCCCCAAAACAGCCAAAAAACAGGCATGCAGCCACCAGCCAACTGGTCTTCGGTTTTCTGGCACTCCGGCACGCGCACATGTACATGGATGCATGCATGTTTCAGTTTGGGCACTCAGGGCTGAAAAGGTTCACCATCACTGGCCTATATAGTCTTCAGGGATCGCAATTTTGTTGACAAAGACTGCAATAACTGTTAAGTTTCTGAAAACCAGGTTCAGCTTTTTCCAAGGGTAGGTGTTGAAAAATGAAATAGGATTCTTTTTAAGAGGTCTGCTCTTCACTGGTCTCATTTGGGTGACAAATACATTCTCATTTTACTAAAGCTGGAATGTAAATAGAACTGTACTTCTACTATTCTTGTCTTTAAACCACAGGTGTCAAACGTGCAGCATCATGTTGCTGTCATGTGACATTTCTTCCCATCATGGAGCTTGCATGGGCGTGGCCTGCACGTGACACATCTGGCCCGCAGGCCACCAGTTTGACACCCCTACTTTAAACTAGACTGCTAATACCTCCAATAATTTATTGGAACATTAGGTAGGGAACACTGATATTACACTATGGAAATAGTTAACACATGCAATGAATGCTGAGTATGTTGTATATCCTTGACTAAATGCCATCTAGATGCAATTCTCCTTTATCTTATTTATTAGTTATCATATCTGGGCCATATAACTTTGGACAACCAGTAGATGATAGCGAAGGAAGACCCGTCTATATCTCGTTGTCATCTAGTGGCCTTCTGGAGTTCTGTAACGCAGATCTCTACATTTATAGATACTTCCTGAACATAGAATGAGAGACCTGGAAACCTCAGAGGCCACCTAGTCCAATCTCCTGTTCAGGGTTTGATCCCCTGAAACAATTTGGAGAATTTATCTAGCCTGTTTAGAGACCTTCATTTCGAGGGAACATACTTCATGAGGCTGCCTGTTTCACAGGCTTACCATCAGGAAATTCCTGTACCTAGTTGAATCTACTTCTCTGTAGTTTCAGTCCTTTGATTTTCAGCCTGCCGTCTAAGGGAACAGAAACCAGATCCCTTCTCTCTTCTATATGTCAATCATTTAGATATTTGAAGATTACTTTCATGTTTCTCCCAGACTTGTCTTCCACAGACTAAACATACCCACTTTTATCCAGTGTGTCTCAACCTCAACTACTTGAAGATATCTGGATTCTAACTCCCAGAATTCCCGCTGACTGGGGAATTCTGGGAGTTTTGAAGTCCTTATACCTTCAAGTGCCCATGGTTGAAAAACACTGCTTTAATAATTCCTCATAGGAGTTTTAAGTCTCATCACCCTCTTGGTGGTCCTCCTCTGAAGGCATCCACATTTTGTTATAATATGTGGTTTTTCTTTTAGCTCATAAAATATCTACCTAGAGCATTAAGCACACTGAAAAGGTTTTGTCTTTGTTATGCACTATGTCTTCAGAATTAGTAGCTCTTTCTCAATTTCGTGTCCTTTAGACACGAAATTGTTAGATTTGTTAGTGTTAGATTTGTTAGTGTTAGATTTTGACTCCCTAATTCTTTAGCTAACAAGACCAAGAGAAATAGGTCCACTGAACCTTCAACATATCAACTTTGGAAAAACTATAGACACCAATCTCCAGATATAAGTATAAGTATATATACTTAGACATCATTTTCCATGCAATGAACAGATGGACTAGCAAATGATACTACTGAATCAGAGTAGGAGCCACATTTGCTCTTGTGCAATGCCCATGCAGGGTTAAAGCAGTACCATTGGTGTCCAGTCTTGCAGTCCTGCTGTTTGAGCCATAGCATCACTAAAGAAATCAAATATGTCAGAGAGTCCAAGAGCACTGAGTCGAACTAGCTACTGCACATCACTGCTTTGATAGGAAACTACTTTATTTCTTAGTTTTATCTGTGCAATGGATCATTAAAAAACTCCTAAAGCAGTTCCACATAATTTTCATTTCTGACTGTACATATGTTTTCTCTGACTCCCAACTGCCCCAATCCATTTTCAATCCGTTTCTCTCCTCCTTTGCTTCGTCTTGACCTCAAGCTTATCTCTCTTTCTTGGGGACCTGTCTCAATCTGGTCAACATTCTCAATAGCTTTGACTTTGCCAAATTCTGATTTGGAAAAGAGACACAAGGTCTCCTTTTAGACGCAGGAATGTACTAGAGTTTGATAGCCAAAAAGAAGGGAGAAGTCCATACTGTGCCCACTAACAGTTTTATACTGTGTACTCTTTAGTTTAGTGAAGTTATCTATGCATTATGGAGTGAGGAGGTTCTGTTCTTCTGCTGTTTTGTGGAAGAACCTAATATTGATTTGGGCACAGACAAACAGGAACTGTTGGCTTCTGTTCCTAATCTGGGCCTCCCTGCTTTTAGTCCAGCACCAATATATCACACTGGCTCACTATTAGCGAGAGAAGACAATCTAAATAAAATTGCAGCCGCTAACACCTGAAATGTTTTTTAAATTATTTAACTTTTATTACTGTTGCACCATTTATACAATTACATATAATTTCAATGCATCCATTGTACATTTTGCTTTTTTCTTTTGTTTATTTCCAATGAGAGGTGACTTGGTGTCTGTGACACAGAATGGAAGAGAAACTGGAACTGCAATGAACGCAGGTATTTTTTTTTTCGTTTTCACTGACCAATAAACAGAACTACAGGTGCACTCAAACCACAGACATGCATTAAACTCGTCATGAGAAATCTAGGTAGGCTAAGTAGGATGAGAATGCTTTTTTTTTTTAACTATTTTTTTTAACTCCCAAAAATATTTGGGGAAGAAGAAGAAGAATTGCAGGATTGGCATTGAGAAAAAAAATGTTGACAGCTATGTGAGTTTTGACTGAAAGTTGCCATTCATCCACTGCATAAAAAATACAAAATGATAAAGCCTGTAAATAAAATTTTTAAAGAACCCACAGGAAATACTGCTTTTATAAAGGTTTGATTGGTGTGGCACTGGCCCAGAAGGCGGAATTAATCCTATCATTTGCTCCTCCGTCCCTCCTAGGAAAAAGGAAGGAAAAGATAAAGTGGAGTGCATTTAGAGCATTTGGAGGGAAAGGAAGAAAAGGAGGAGGAGAAGAGAAAGAGGCATACTGCACTTTCAGACAAACTGGCTTGTCTTCTTAATGAAATGCAGAGATTTTTTTGGAAAGTTGGCAGAAACTATATTAGATATTTCCCCCACAAAAATACTATTTAGATTACCCCATGTCGACCATTCCCCCATCCCCCTTAACTTAATGGGACACTTCTTGCTTGCTTGCTTGCTTGCTTGCTTGCTTGTTTTCTTGGGCAATACAGTTCAGCTACGTAACAAGTTAGTAGAGCTGGGGGGGAAAAGATAATTAAAAAAAAAAGACACAGGTTGTTTTAAGTGGTTAATTTTGTTTTGTTTTCCAATAGGCTGTCCAATTTAATCCTTCACTGCTATGGTTTGATCCGAGTTTGCTGCGGGAGCTTCAGATGGTTTCACTTCCTCTGGTGGGGCTGCAGGCTCTGAGGCCTTAGGAGTAGAACTAGGTGCTTCTGTTGTCGGTGGGGTCTCCTTGGAAGAAGGTGCAGCCTCGTTGCTGCTGCTGGGTTTTGAGTCTGAAGCTTGGGCCACATCGCTTTTAGTTTCCGGGACTGCAGGAGCTTCAGTCTTTTTGGCTTCCCCTTCCTCCTTGCCCTTGTCATCTCCTTTACTAGCAGCTGTGACCTCTGAAGGCTGGGAAGCTTTTGCATCACCACTGGGCTCTGAGGATTTCGGGGTGTCACTGCTGGCTGGAGGAGCATCTGAGCTCGGCTCCTCCTTAGAGGTTTCGGCGCTCTTCGGAGGCTCTGCCTTTGCGTCACCCGGAGTGTCTGGCTTCTCTGGTTCAGGCTTCTTCGGTTCTTCTGGGCTTACACCTTTCTCCCCTTCCTTCTCTTCTGTCTTGTTGGCAGCTACCTGGGCATCTTTGTCTCCCATCTCCTCTTTGTTGTTCTCCTTCACTTCTGCAGTCTCCGTGGTGGTCTGGTGGCTCGGCTCATTCTCTTTGGGAGCCTCCCCTTCCTCAGCTGTTGTCCCCTCAGCCTTCTTGTCTTTATCTTTGGTCTTTTCATCATTCACGTTATAACCCTTCTTCTTCTTGCTCAGTTTACCTCCCATGGTGGAGCTCTGGAAATGAGAAAAAAAAGAGAAGGTCAACCTCCACGTAAAAGGTTACCGGTAAAATGAACACTACATTACTTTGTCCTTCTGACTCAACATGCAAGCAACAATACTAGAATAAATAGAGAAGACTGGGCTGCATCCAGACTAAATTTCTCAGTCATGTTTTTGATCTCCCTGAAATAAATGAAGTGAACTAGTCATCAATAATTCAATCCCATTTCATAAAACAGCAGCGAACAAGACTGTTTCGGTCATGTTGCCCTATCAATGCAACCTGCTAAACTATAAGTGGCTGTGTTCATCCATACAGCTAAACCCAAAGCACATTACACTCAACAGGATATGCAAATTCAGCCTGTCTTTGAAGGCCGTCCCGCCACTTTACAAGTGCAAACTAAAGTACCATTTTCACTATGATCTTATGCTGTACCACTTGAGTTGCTAGTGGGTTTAATTTTGCCAGAAAGGAGAAAATTATTACATCTATTTATGATTATTAAAACCATAATTTCATAGAGAAATGCAGATCCCGGGGCCCAAAATATTGTAAATCTCCATTCCGTCGAGATATATTGTCATGGCTTTCTTTAAAAATGTTTCTAGTTTAACAAGAGTCTCCATTACAAAAAATAGTCTCTGGGCTTTGGCCTTAATAAAGTACATTGAGTTCTATTAAAGATTTACTGCCCAATGCAGAATGGCAATTTCGAAGAATGTTTGGTGGTAGATTGACCCTATTCTTCCCCAATTTTTTTTCCTTTCTACAACTATTAAATCCGGATAGCAGTAGCATTAGAAGACTACCTCTCTCCACAATAAACTTGGTCACTAAAGAAATAAACACCAATTCAGGATCCTGTCCCTCTTCAAATGCCCTGATACACATTTCCTATGCTACGGTCTTTCATATACCGTTCACGCTATTTCACCTTAACATAACGAAGGAAAATTCCACTGCATTGTATAAAAAAGAGCAATTGCTTACATTTTCTAAGTATAAATATATACAAGGACATCCAAATAGGAATGGGCAATCTTACCCAAATCCTGAAAAAAAGGCCTGCTTAATTTATCTGCATTTTTAATTTTTCCTCAACCTTCCTACAGGTGAAACTTTCCACGCATTGCAAACTGCACTCCAGGCAAATACATTTTATTCTCTTAATTTAAATGGACTTTTTTCATCTGAAAAATATTGAACAATTTCCCAAAGCTTCATGTAGTTCTGTACATTTTATGAAGTTGCGTCCACATGCCATGTGTAACATGCTCCTTGCCTTGCTCCTCCAGGATGCCAATCCTAACCGCCCATCTAACCTCTAACCTCCATTCTGATATGATCTCAGTTAATAAACCAGGAAAATAAGTTGGAGCTCAGCAGAGAGATGTAGGGAACATGTTGTAGCTATAAACTTTGGATGATTGCCGGATCATAACTTCTGGGCACATGAGTCCATGCGTGTTTTATTCTTTCCTATATTTTCTGTAATTTAGAAGAGGAACGATTTCCTGTGCGGTTCCTTGTGCGTGTCTACCCATGTTTTAGGAAACAAAGATTTTCTAGCCACTTATACACTCACAAGCATTCATGACTATAACATAGTTGCTTTAGAAGAAGAATTAAAAGGTAAAGAGCTTGCTAGGAAAGATTTTAAACAGTGCACTGAATTTAAAATGGATCCCACATCAACCCTTCCAAAAAGATACTCAGCCCACTTTGGTCAGGAAAATAGTCGCTAAAACCTAACATTAGTGCACTACATTTCATTCATGTAGGTCACTGTGAGTTTATTGCATAAAGAAAACATGTTCATGCCCACCCAGTCACATTTCACTTCACTGTGGTTTTTGCAAATCAGCAAGAGCGATGTATTAAACAAAAGCTTTCAGATAGTCAATCCCCAATTAAGCCTCTATTTGTTTGCCTGGTAATGGCCAGAGAACACAAATCAGCTTTTGTTCAAGGTGCCTATTTCTTCCCTCCCCTCCACGGTTTTTCTCCCCAAAACAGGATGGACAACAGAAGTAGGTAGAGTGCAAGCTGCCAGAAGATACTTTGCAACCTGACCATAAGTTATGCCATTATATTTGAGTGCTAGTATTTTTTCGCAAGAATGAAGAATCACACATTCAACTGAGATATAAACAATCAGCCATGGGACAGGGGTGCAGATGAGAGGGGCACTGAACATCTATCTGTTTGGGTTTTGTTTGGTATTGTTTTTAATGACCATTGGATTAGATAAAGGCCAGTTTTATCCTCACCCAAAATATATTTCACTTCTAGTCCATTCACATTTTGATTTCATCTATTGATTCTACTAATTAGGTCCTGTTCAATGAGCCCAAATGTCCTTCTTGTGCCAAGCTACAATGAACTCAATGTTTCTGGCTGAGAAAAGCCAATGTCTGCATGTAAGATGCATTTGAGCAGGGCGGTGGGGGACAGGAGAATATTGAGTCGGAAAAAGAAAATGAAATAACATGGCAGTATAACACCAGTTCTCTAATAATTCTACAATGGTCTGAAGAGAATTCACTTCCTTCTGTACTTGAACAAATGTATTTTCACCAAATATGGATTGCAAGCTTCCACTGAGAAATATTAGGAAGAGGGAGAAAATTTTAAAAAATCTTCAATAAGGTAGTGACAATACCTACGGTATCTATAAGGTAAGGTTCCCCTCAAACATACGTGCTAGTCAGCTCCTGATTCTGGGGTGTGTGTGTGTGTGCTCATTTCTGTTTCAAAGCCAAAGAGCCATGTGGCTGGCATGACTATATGCCGAAGATGAACAGAACCCTGTTATCTTCCTATCAAAGGTAGTCCCTATTTTTCTACTTGCATTTTCACATGCTTTCAAGCTGCTAGGTTGGCAGAAGCTGGGATGAGTAACGGGAGCTCACTCTGGCACTAGGAATTCAAACCGCTGAACTGCCAACCTTTCTGATCGATAAGCTCCGCATCTCACCTACTGAGACACTGTGTCCTGTGGTGGGCTTCAACCAGTTCGGCCCAGTTCAGTGAACTGGTTGTTAGAATTAAGCTACTGGTTCAACCGAACTGGTAGCCAATTAAATCAGCTGTTTTTTGGGCCTAAATTGATGTGTGTGCAGCGCATGCAGCGCACGCTTCACCTCAGGCCCAAAAAACAGCTGATTTAGGCACTTTAGGGCAGAAAATATAGCAACCAGTTTGGCCGAACTGGTAGCTAAATCAGCTGTTTTTTTGGGCCTAGGTTAATGTGGGTGAGGCGCGTGCTGTGTGCACATCACCTCAAGCCCCCAGAACAGCTGATTTAGGTACCAGCTTGGCTGAACTGGTTGCTAAATTTTCGGGCCTAAAGTGCTTAAATCAGCTGTTTTTTGGGCCTGAAGTGATGCGCATGCAGTGCGCACTGCACGCATATCAATTTAAGCCTGAAAATCAGCTGACTTAGCTACCGGTTCGACTGAACTGGTTACTAAATTTTGGGACGTAAGGTGATGCGTGAGCATCACACATTTGGCTCATGCACGCATGCTTTGCGCGCGCACACACGGCCAAAATGCCTGCACCAAGCGAACTGATTGTTAGACCGGTAGGAATCCACCCCTGACCGTGTCCCTATGTATACATACATGTAAAACTAAGGGTGGCACCACACTGCTTCTGTGGCATGAATACTCTCCCCTTTTCGTTCCCTCATTACTGACCCTGACTTTTTTTCTTACAAAATAACTTTTATTTTAATTTGGGATGAGGAACAGGGGGAAAATTCTTGGATGAAACAGTGAAACAATGGAGCTGACTTAAGTTTATTTAAGAAGCTGAATTAACAAGAATGTTGTTAATTTTCTTTCTAGCCCTAGTGAAACATGGTAGAAGTGTGGTACTTTTCTTTTTCTTTTAAAACTAACAAATTGATCCAGGAAGTGTTAAGGAAACAGGGGAATCTATTAATCAAGCTGTATAAACATCAAGAACACCAACCTCTCACAGAGGCAGAGGCAGACACAGATTTCAAAATGGCCATTGTGTACAGGCAATTGAAGTCCTCCTTTTTATGGGGATGAAATGCACATTCAAAGGGACATGGTGGCTCAGTGGGTAAGACGCTGAGCTTGTTGATCGGAAAGGTCGGCAGTTTGGCAGTTCGAATCCCTAGTGCCGGAGTGAGCTCCCATGACTTGCCCCAGCTTCTGCCAACCTAGCAGTTCGAAAGCATGTAAAAATGCAAGTAGAAAAATAGGGACCCCCTTCGGTGGGAAGGGAACAGCGTTCTGTGCGCCTTCGGCGTTTAGCCATGCCGGCCACGTGACCGCGGAGACGTCTTCGGACAGCGCTGGCTCTTCCTCTTTGAAATGGAGATGAGCACTGCCCCCTAGAGTCAGGAATGACTAGCACATATGGGCAAGGGGAACCTTTAACTTTAATATAAGACCTACCCCAAAAATTAAGCCCAGGGGATCAGCACAAAAAGTGACAAGCGCACGGGGTTGCCGATGGTGTCCGGCAGCTGCCGCAGCCCGCTGCCCCTTGGCATAGCGCAGATAAATCCAAGTATAGAGGCAGAGGCGGGAGAGAAGACAGGCGATCCGGACATGTTTGCGGGAGGCTCGCGGAAGGTTTGTGCGACGGCATCGGCAGCAGTTGGAGGCAGAGGCACAGGGGTGGAGGCAGGCCATCCCAACGGCCGCGGACAAGCTGAGAGTCGGGACAGAGTGGGAAGCATGTTGGGATCACCTGCCTCTTCGCCCGCCCCCTGCCTCTGCCTGGCTCCACCGCGCACTTTTTGCCCAGAAAGAGACAAAGCTTCCCGTACTCCATCATTTCTCCATCCGGGCGAAAAGGGAACGGAGCGATTTGCACCCCATCGGCGCCTAAACACTTTTCACCCAGAGGGAGACGAAGCTTCGTCTGCTTGCAAATGGGGCGCGTTGAAACAGAGTGATTAGTGCCTCGTTTGCAAGCTGATGAAGCTTCCCAGTATTCCCTCATCTCTCTGTCTGGCTTGGGAAGCTCCGTAAACCGTTGCGGCCGCAAGCAGATGGTGATCGGGAGCGGGCAAGCAGCCACAAAATAAGGCACCCCTGAAAATAAGACCTATTGGGTCTTTTGGTTCCTCCCGAAAAAATATCTAAATTTATATCTTATGTTCGGCAAAA
>JANHGC010008843.1:73541-85934 GCA_027560395.1 Boaedon fuliginosus
GTGGTTTTTTTTTCTTCTTCTTCTTGTAAAACTTTAATAAAAATAAATAAATAACAACACACATTGATCAATAGGGGGTGAGATCTAGCTGGGAAGTAGTGGTACATTGCAGCTGATGATCTCTACTGAGAAAATAGTTTGAAGCTGGCTTCCCTGTAAATATGAATAACAGGCTACCCCAGCATATCAAGACGGTTCTTCATAATTTTGGTGGGTGTTTGAAGTCTGAGCCAGGACAATCTTGCGGGAAGGCTACCATATAAGATAGTGATGGCCAACCTTTTTGAGATGGAGTGCCCAAAGTGCGCATGTGCATCCCAAACCCCCAGAATGCATTGACATGCCACCCTCCATGCATGCACAGCAGAGACCCAACAACCAGCTGACCAGTGGGAGGCATGCACAAATGCGCAGTAGAGCAGAACTAGGGTGACGGCTCATGTGCCCACAGATAGGGCGCTGCGTACCATCTGTGGCATGCATGCCATAGGTTCACAATCATTGATATAAAATATGCCCAGATTGAAAGCCCACAAAGGAATTCTTCAGTACTTTGGGCCATTGCATCTTTGAAGTAGAGTCAGTGATTATCTTATCTACCAGTTCTTGATATGTTCTGTAAATATTAATTCTGAATATTTCTATATAAGAGTTTTGTATTCACAATATTGCTATTTTTCCCCCTGTGTAGTTTTCTAACCATTATTACCTAGATGGTTGGCCTGGACATGAAAAGCATAACTTTGAAAACATGTCATCATTTTAAAAGCATGCTAATGACTAGAAAAACCTGTTTTAATTCATCTGGCTTTCCCACCCTCTGTAAAATGGGAAGCAGTCCAAAACAATGTGCCTCTCTATGTTGCCTCTCTTTCATGTTCAGACATGCTGTCTGTTTGTTTTCCTACCCTGAGCTTTGGTGTAAATTCTTTAAGTAGCCAATTTATTCTCCTATTCATAAAAATGGCTTAGTGGGAGGTAAGTGTAGAAAGTGGGGGAAAAACAACTGTAACTTTAGCTTTTTATACACTACTGTATTAAAGAAACCACAATTTATCTAATTTTATATCACCTCTTTTTAAGAAGAAGAGAAATACAGTGATCTTAAAAGTAGGATAGTATGTACCATGTTTTGTTTTTGTGGCGTTTGCAGTAATGAATTTCGGAGTTTGAACTGGCTTCTCTTTTAGACTTTCGCTCTTACTTGAAACTGTGGTATAATGTGCCTCATTCTTGGTATTTCAAGGTGATCATAGCTATTATATAAATTTCTCCCTTAACCTTGTAGATTTTGCTAGACACTAACTTTCAATTTGTCTAGTCATGTTTGATCCTTTTGAGAGCTGCAGAATCTCCGTTTGGAATCCCATATAAGTAGTAGGCATAGTACAAGTTCATCTCTATGGATGCTTTCTATTAAGGACTTTTTATCTTATCTACAGAGAAGGGATGCTTCCATTATTTCCACTTTCACAGCCAATTTCTATAGCCCCAGGCAAACATTTTTATGGTAATAATGAGTAAATCTAAGACATCGCTTGCATCGAGAGAAAAATCTTTTGAATTGTATTAATGGATGAAGGAAACAACCCTGGTATTACTATGAAGTCTTATTATTATTAAAAGCACAAAGCTTTTCTCCATAATTTTAGTTATATCAAAAATAAATGGAATATAATAAAATTGAGCAAATGCAGCAGAGATAAGTCAGAGCAATTTCCCATAACCTGCGGCACTGCTTAGGCATTCTGGGAGAAAAAAGATCTGGGATTGGTAGATAGCAGAAAGCATCTGGTTGGCCAAGGCTTAATAGAAAACCTGTTTTTAGTAAATATGATAATTCTTGGAAAAGAGAGAGAGCCATTCACAGCTATAGATCTCTTTGATACAAAGCTCAGCCAAGGAATCGGGGAATTGCGCACCCAATCTGAGGATTGCCTGAATCTCCTTTTAATACTAACAGAAGAGTGGGTGAAAGTTCAAGCTCTCAGTTGTGCAGCATTGTATTCATTGGCTTCGTGCTTTTAAGTATAATTTAAGGCACGATGGGGGCTAAACAAATATTTTTTCCTCTCACAGCAGTGCTCAGATACAACTTGTTAACCATTAAAGGGACCACAAGTTTTAAGCTAAGAGGCATGAGGCAGTATGAGCCAATAGGGTGCATTCCATCCATAGCTAAAAATTAGCATGGAAAAATTGTTGCAGATACGGTGCAAGACTGCTTGTTGTTAAAGAAGGGCTGAAACTAAGCTTGCATGTCTACTTCAAGCTAGCCTTTATATTATGGCAGATCTCTAAACAGTTCACCGCTGAGAGATCTTTAGTTAGAGCAGAGGTGTCCAAACTTTGCAACTTTAAGACTTGTGGACTTCAGTGGACTTCAGTTCCCAGAATTCTGGGAGTTGAAGTCCACAAGTCTTAAAAGTTGCCAGGTTTGGACACCTCTGAGTGTTAGCTAGGAGTCTGGCTGTTCTCCACCAGCAAGTTGGCTACTTGTGTTCTGAATTATCATTTGTTTTGAAATTATTATCTGGTGCATACATGGTGTGTGGTTATCATGTTCGGCGTTCCTGACAGAAAATCTGGTTTTTAGTTATGATGCATTATTTATAGAATAAACTGAGAGGAATTAAATCTAAACTTATCCACTGGCATTTGATAATAGCACAGGCATCTCCCCCCCCCCACTTCATGATAGCTAAAGAGTTTGGCTCATGTTGCTGCTTAAAGCTAGACATAGTTTTTTTCTCTCTTTTTAATCCAAAGTCTGTCTCTTGGGTTGATTTTTCTGTTCAAAGTAAGTTATATCCATATTAATATGCTTCAGTAGTCCAATTAAAAGTTTTAAACATTTGTAGATTTTATTAACCTTTCACTAGCCAAGCTGGTTAACAGTCCCTAAAAGCATGTCTTGTGCATAGCACAGAAAGGTTATGAAGCAGTAAGACAATAAAATTAAGACATAAATTAAGGAAAAGGGAAAAAAAGTATTGCTAGTTCAAGTTTACCCTACATGCTATATTTTTCCAATTTTCTATACTGGGAAATATCCTTCTTATAATGCTTTATATATTGCCTCCTGTACAAAAGTGTACAGAAGCATGTGGTTTATGCATTTTTTTTCTTTTATGAGAAATAGTTAACATTCCAGGCCCAGTACTCTTCAATATTTTCATCAATGGTTTAAACTAGAGGATAGAAAGGGAACTCATCAAATTTGCAGATGACACCAAGCTGGCAGGAATAGTCAACACTTCAGAAAATAAGCTTAAAATACAGAACGATCTCAACCAACTTGAACACTGGATCTTACCTAACATAATGAAATTCAGTGGAGAGAAAAGAGGTTCTTTTCTCGTCACACAAATCTATTCAGTTTGTTATACGCTTTTACCCAAATCAACAAATATATATATAATAAAGTTTCTCTTGTATATTCATGTGTTTTTCCGGGAGCTGAGAAAAGGCAAAAGTGTGATCTACATGCCCACTGCCCAGCACAAACAGCCATACTGGACGACCCAGATTTTGCTCATTGCAATTTTTCACACCATTTCAAGTACAATTTTTTCCCAGGAATATAAAATAATCCTTTTGTAGCTTTTGTATTCAATCTAATTCCCTCTCCTTTTGGATTAAGTGACCAATAACAATATTCTTCCAATTGTCGGGCATAGTTTTAGTCTTCACACACATATTAAGCTAGTCGCACAGCCACGGTCCTAGAGGAGATCAACCCTGACTGCTTTTTAGAAGGCCAGAGACTGAAGATGAAACTCAAATACTTTGGCCACCAAATGACAAGGAAGGACTCCCTGGAGAAGAGCCTAATGCTGGGAACGATTGAGGGCAAAAGAAGAAGGGGACGACCTGAACCCCTAGGTCCAACTTCAAAAGGAGGGACTCATACCCGTCTATCTCCGGGAACACACCTACCCGTGGACATAACCCTTGGCGAGCAATTTCTGCCACTCCACTGCCCCTGCCCTGGGGTCACAGCTGGTGCACCACTTGAAACCCGGGGGGGCACATCTCAATGAGGGGAATCCCCCCCTCCGGCCCTAACCAGGTCTCAGTGATGCACGCGAGGTGGGCCCTCTCCTCCAGAATTAGATTCTGGATTAGAGGGGCTTTCCTTGCCACTGACCTGGCATTGAAAAGCAACAGCCGGAGCCAAGGCCCTGCATTCCCAGGCCAGGGGGTCCCTGAGAAGAGCTCACGGGGTCGGAACGCGGTACTGCCACCAATTGGCGAGTACGCATTCCCCTGTAATGGCTAACCCCACGGCTCCCACCATATCTGCCTCTGCCAGTCACCACTGAGATCGGCTGGCCCTCAAGCTCCACCACGGACACGGCCCATCCCACACTACCATCAGCTACCATATACAGCCAGTAGAGTCTTAACCCTCACACACTCACTCAATCCCTATTCTCATACAACTTAGCTAAAAATTGATTAAATCAAGACAAATTTAAAATACCTTAAAACAACTAACAGAACAAAATACAAAATACAAAAATACAATTTAAACTGAATTAAACCAATTCAGTTAAATTAATAACAATATAAAAATATAAAAAATATAAATATTTTGTATATAAAGATATATATAAAGAAGGAATGTTAGAAGTCCAATAGTTCTTTTTTTTCTTCCCTCTTTTTTTTTTCTTGGAATTTTAATTCTTGATAAATTTGCTTCATTTATTCCCCTTATTAACGTGTGGGTGTGTGGGTGTGTGGGTGTGTGGGTGTGTACACCGATAGATAGATTCAACGCAATGGAATCCTTCAAACAATAATCCGCTCAAGAATGTAACTTTTACCATGTAATAAATAGTTTTATGCAGTCTTCAATGTACTTTTATTCTTAATGTTACACTCAACTCTGGAGAAAAAGGTCAGATAGTTTTATGCTTGTAATATTGACATCCTAAATTGTAATTAATATTGATTTAATATTTTTGCCTTTTTCTATTTCCTACGTACTAAGTTATCTAACAATGTCAATAGTTTTTCAATTAATATTGCATGAAGATCATTGAATTAAAACAATCCAATACAATGTAGTAAGGTTTATAACAATATAAGAAGGAGAGAACAACAAATTTCCCAGCATCTGGTCCAGCCTAATAATTAAATGCTATATTTTTTTTTCTAGAGGTAATTTCTGCTCATCAAGAAACATCATGGAAGCATTCAGGTCTATAGAGAATCTATCTTAATCTGGGCTATAGAATCCAGATCACTTTACTAGGTTTTCTCTGTCAAATGTACAGTTTGCTTCTGTAAGAGCATGCTTGAAAAACTAAAATTCATCCTGATGTCATATTGATTTTTGAAGCACAAGGAGAATGAAAGAGTATTTCTAAGGTTACACTCAGGTTCAAAGACATTTTTAAAGCCATGATGCTGCTTGCTTCTTTTTTGCTGGAATTTAGTGGAATGAGATAATCAGTTTCTCATTGTGTTTAGGGCAGCCTCTTCCACACAACATGAAAGCATCAGACCCCATCCTTCTCTGCCTGGAGAAGACCACAGATTTGTTAACCTCTGTACCCTTTCTTCAGGAGAAGGGTGTTGTTTTTTTAATCATTTCACTGTATGCCTATGTTTTTTCAGTTATTGTTTATCAAAAAGACAAGCCATATTAGATCTGTGACCATATGTACTGTCCACAAAATATATACGGTGTGAAAGGAAAACTGTAAATAAAACATGAATTAAAAAAAATAAGATCTGTGACCATATGTGAGAGGACATGCCTTTAATGCAATGACATTTCTATAATAAGGGTAATCCCTTATGTAGTTCTAGCATTGTGAAACTAAACTGCTTTCAGTTATGCTTCTTTGCCTGTTGTATTCCGAGGATTACTTTGATAGCTCATGGCTGCTATTGGCAATGTAATCTAAAATATTTATATTTAATACTTTGTTCTTAAGTAAGTGTTACCCACAGCATTATTTTTTTCTGTAAAATTTCTTAGAACTTTAAATAAAATTGCTACTTTCTAATGTACGACCTTGAAAATACATTATTTGGATTTCTACTGAGTTCTGTGTAATTGTAATATATGTTAAATTGCCAGAAACTTGATGAATGAATGTGACAAAAATTCTGTGAAGGATAGAAGTAGTCCTCGATTTGCAACCTTCATTTAGTGACTATTGGAAGTTATACCAGCTCTGAAAAAAACTAACTTACAACTAGTCCTTGGACTTATGACCCGAGCAGTATTCGCATAGTCACATGATCACAATTCAAACTTGGCAACCAGCATATATTTACAAAGGTTGCAGCATCCTGGGGTTAAGTGATCACTATTTGCAACTATATTTTTAAAGTAATAAATTTGCAAATTGTTTTTTTTAATACTGTTTGCCAAACACCCTCACACTAATTTACAATAGGCAACTTTTTACCTTGTTGAACTTACCTGCCTGGCTGGCTCGCTCACTCCAATACTTTTTGTTTCTACGCATGATAAGAATTTTTTTAAAAGAAATGTGGGACACTGGGAAAGTTAAACTTCTCCATGTGATGTTTTATTTTTCAATGTAAGATTCCTAAACTTCACTAAAAGGAGTATTAAGGAATCTTTTGACCCTAAATGGGTAAAAGGGGAAGCAGACAAACATGGTTCTCAAGAACAGACCAAGAAATAAAAAACGGAATGAAGCAGGTCTACAAAAAACAAGACCTGTGAAGATATGAAAAAGTGCTATGAACACTTCAGTGCAATGTGGTTGTTGTTGTTTTAGTTGCGAAGTCGTGTCCGACCCATCATGACCCCATGGACGTTCCTCCAGGCCTCCCTGTCCTCTACCATCCCCTGGAGTCTACTTATGATCGCACCAAGTACTTAAGCGACTCCATCCAGCCACCTCATTCTCTGTCGTCCCCTTCTTCTTTTGCCTTCAATCGCTCCCAGCATCAGGCTCTTTTCCAGGGAGTCTTTTCTTCTCATTTGGTGGCCAAAGTATTTGAGTTTCAATGCAATGTAGTAGTCTATATATGTGTATTTCTGGCTATCTGAGCAAATGAACCCACTACATCATCATTTTTTCCCCATCCTTTCTCTTCCAGACTTTTTCATGATTTTGTGCATTTTTAGAATATAACCTTGAGGATAGGAAATTTCATTAAATTTTATTTGTTTAAAAAATTTTTTAGACTGCCCCACTTATGGTTTGTGACTCTGGACATAGTGCATCAATAAAAGTGCAATTTAATAAAATACAGTCAGTGCATCGTTGAGTCTGAGTATAATAAAACTGGGAGCTTGTTGGATTGACTGTTGAGGTAAACATGCTTTAAATAAGTAAAATAAATAATGACCATGTGGCCTGGTTTTAACGAGGTAGCCTATCTGCATTTTTTTTACTAATTATTCAGACAACTGGCTTATTCTTTATTAAACTGATGCTAATTTATTTAGAGAAACTTTGAGTTGGGAATGGGAAAAATATAAATGCCTGCATAGATCTTTTAAGGAACTATTACATTAACTAATGGGAGTAGGTTTCTCTAAATAAATTAGCATCAGTTTAATAAAGAATAAAGAATAAGTAAAAGAGCAAAACTTTTCCAAGTTGCTTTCCAAGTGACTATCTTATAATACCACCTGGTGTTGAGGAGAGTAATAGCAGTACAATATTTTTGTAGTAGCTGATCACATAAGTTTGAGATGTTAAATGCTCCTTTTCAGGTGAGCTCTTTAGTGGCTGGCTTAAATTTCTTCAAGTCGCTGGCATTTACTGGAAATGTCCAGTCATAGAATGGTATAATTTCTTCTGATAATTGGCTCATGGAAATAGATGAATGCCTGCAATTAGCACCATCTAATTTATGTTGCTGCTTAGTGAAAGAAGAAAGCATTCCTGACCATACTTTACCTTCAGCAAAGGAGATTGTACATAAGTTAAGAACTCTACTGAGTTTAATTTATTTAACAAATGGAATAGACCATTCTTTCTGAAAAGGATGCCTTTCAAATCTGTTCAGATAGGTCTCTCATAACCCACACAGCCAGCACAGCTCTTGACCGCATAGGATGGCTATGGTTGTAATCCACCTGATTTGGAAGTCTTTGACAGCCTTTGTAAAGTACATGTGGGAGTCCACAAGTCTTAAAGTTGCCAAGGTTGGAGACCCCTGGCTTACAGCATTCTTCATTCTTCTTCATATAGCATTCAATGTTGGCTATAATGATTGAGATGAAAAAGAGTTACATTTAGAATCATTGGGTGAATCATCACATCAAGTAGCCTGACCTACTAAATAGCCATAGAATCAATAATACTCTTGTCCATATAGCAAGATATATATTAAAGATAAACCTGCATTCTGAGGTCTGCAGAATTCATGGTAGGAAGTCCTAGATGGCAATGTAAATTGAGCTAATTTTCCCTAATTTTGCCTGCTACATTGAATATCCTTAAGATGTTATTATCTTAAAGCAAACAAAGCAAAAATGTGTCTGTTAGCTGTGCTGAAGTGCAAAGGCCTTGCCTCTTTGCTGTAACTTCTTAGATGTCCTAATGTAGTATTACTTGGCAGGAGAAAATAAAGTTGGGGTATTGTTTTTAAATGATTGAATTAGTCTGAAGAGATTCTCAGTCATCTGGCCCACCGGCTGCAAGTTTGACACCCCTGTTTTAGAGGTTGCTGAAGCACTTGGAGGTTAATCTGGGTTCTCCTCAGGGTTACCTAAGTAGTGTAGAAAGTACTGTTGCTTTATCTAAGAAGCAGAATTATGGCTGACATCTCTCTTTATGCTGGCAGGAGTAGGAACTCCCAGGGGAAGGCTTACTACCGTGAAGCCCTTATCAGGACTTTCAGCTAGTTCAAAGGTACCCATTAGAGGACCAGGACTTCAGAGAACCTCTAGCATCTCTTCAGTCAGCAGCACTCAGAGTGACCAAAGCACCTTCAGCAATAATTGTAAGTGCATTTTGGAGATTATTGCTTAACAAATAACTGGATAAAACCCATTGTGGTTCATTATAACTGCTTTTTCCCCAGCAAAAGGTGGTCACAGGTAATCCCAGAATTCCAAAAGTTCAATCTCCTCTATGTTGCAACAGCATCCAATAGCTTTAGACAGTGTTTTGTCCCAAATAACGTAGATCAAATTTATCCTTCTCAGGTTGTAGACTTCCTAAAGGACTATTGTTCACAAGCATTGATAAATGCTTAGAAATGCCTGGCTGATACACAGAAGGAATTAATCTTCTAATGAAAGTTATTGGGGGTTTTTTTCATTAGTGCTTTGAAATGAGTAAATGAAGCAATGTACAGATTTGCCAATGGCAAGAGCGGTGTGCCATATTCAAGAAAATCAAACCTTCCATTTAAGGAAGAGCAATCTTCGGCTTAAATGTATGAGCTAGGGAGACAAGCAGTACTACAGCATCAGTAATGATGTCTTTTTTCTTCCCTCACAGTTCCTCCCCCTCCCTTGCCTGATGATTTTTAAAAGGACAGTCCTGCTGTTTTAAGTTTTGCAGCATGCCTTTCTCCTGACAACAGATTGGCCCTGAATTGACAGCCATGTTGGCTGCCTTGCCTGGCCACTGGTGGTTGGTCTGTTTACTTCAGTGCTGGCATCGCCTAAGGAGGTTGTAAACAGTCTGTGCGATTCTATCCTTGCTGCTAACAAAGGAGAGGGTTTTGCTTCTTAACAAAGAAATATCATGGTTTCCAGTTCCAGTTTAAAGATCCAACAACCGACGGCCTTTTCTTAAATCTGATTTGCTAGTTGGATTAAGCTGCTCTTGTTTCCTGCCTTGGAGCTTACTATTCTCTCTACCTCCCTCCCACCCCCGCCCACCCTCGATTGCAATTCACTAAGAGCAAGCGTGGGGAATACGCGAGGGTGAACATGGCTGCAGTCTTTCAGGCACGGAGCTTGCTCTGATCATTTTAAATGACTGTACCAGGAGGACATCGCAGTTGCACAGAAACTGACTTCTCTTCTCCTATTTTCATCAATTCTACCCTCACACCACCGGCAGACTCAGGAAGCCACTACGATGTTACCTTACTGACCTTGCTAGTGGTGGGATCGTACAGCTTTTGTATCATTCCTTTGTTAGCCACATTTTCTGGCAGAAGAAGTAGGTGACCGTCCTTTTCTATCGATATATCCCTGTACTTCTATCTGTGGATAGAAAAAAAAGAGGCAGCATGTCTTGCTTTTGTAAATGAAGTGAATGTAACAAATGGAATGCTTTTCCATTCTGTCTTTCTTGAAAGAAATTGTGATGGAGAAGAGAGGGAGGAATGTGCTTAATTTCTCATGACATAATGCATGCTTGATGCATATTCTGCACTCTTTTAAGAAAATCTGGAAAATACATTAGCCAAATTCATTTCCAGCTGTTGACTTTTGTGTTGCTGATGATCTTATACCTGGTTTTTCTAAATATATGCTCCCCATCCCCCCAAAAAACCCCTGTGCTCTCACTGTGCCCCTTGTCAGCATGTGCATGGCTTTACTCAGTACACTTCGGAGTTAAATAAATTGTCTGCAATAACCAATACAGAATTCCTTCCTGTGAAGGTTTAAGCATCTTCAGTAAAGCAGTTACAAATTAAAACCTAATGTATAATTTTGCATGATTGCAAATGTGCTCTTTTAAAAAAAGACAATTGCAAAGCAGCAGTTTTTCATTTAATATAGGGTCTATGCTTTGTGTAATTTACTTATATACTTATAAATTGTGTGGGTCCTGTAAGGTTTGTGAGCATGTTTTTATACTAGACTGTTACCTTCTCCATAACCCCCGGCATTAATCAATTGTTTTGGCTTATAACTGCAGCATTTAAACTGCGACTGTTTAGCAGCTGCCATTGTCTATAGTCTGAATGGTTCCTCAGAAGTGTAAGTCTAAAGAAAATCACAATGGGACAGTCTGGAGCAAAAGGGTGAAAAGAAAAAAGTAAAGTCTCCTCTGCCTTTTGCATATTTCAGAATGTTGAGTATTTAAAGTGTACTTTCTCCTTTCCCAGCCATGTAGCATGAACTCTGAATGTGACAGTTGTGATTGAAATGATATAATAAAAAAACTTTAAACTACCTGCAGTTGTTTAAACTATTAAATAATAGGTTACAATATTTTTGTGATCTTGGTAGTTATAGCTCATGCTGCTAAGTAAACGTTTCAAGAAATTATTCATTGTCCATAAAGTTCTAAGTAAGTAACTTTTCCTTGTAATAGTGGCAATAGAGGAAGCCTAGCCCTTCAGATTATGAAGGTATTTATCAGAAATACTTGCCCAATTTCAGGAACAGGTGAAACTTTTCACTCTAGATAATAAGACAGGTATTCAATAGAAAAAAAATGAATATATTTACTTCATTACCTGAACACTGAGAAGAAAGTAGCATCTTTCAGACAAATAAAAAAGACAGCAATCTGTGTTATTAATTGGCTAGTATATTTCACATCATAATCCAAAATATTATTTTTGTTGTTGTTGAATCAATCTTAACTCTGGTAACGATATGACAAGTCCATGCAGTTGACTTCTGTAACTAAGCTAGAACTTAGACTAGAACTTAACCATTAGACCATGTTCTCTCTGATATTAATGTGTGTGTGTGTGTGTGTGTGTGTGTGTGTGTGTGTTGTGTTTGAGTCAGTTTTTCTATTTTTTTGCTTTGACTCCTGATTGCCTGGACTAATCCCTATATTTTTCTTGGCAAGGTTTTTCAGAAGTGGTTTGCCATTGCCTCTTTCCTAGAGTGACTGGCTAAGGTGGACTAGAATTTATAGTCTTCTAGTTTCTAGTCTGAGGCCTTAACCACTACACCAAACTGTCACTATTGCTCTCAGTAACAAGACAGTATTGCTTTACTTGAAAGAGCAAATTTTTTCTCACTGATTTAAACAATACTGGATTTGATTTTTTTATCTTGCCTTGTTGCCCAATGCACAACCAGTTAATAGCATTTTTAACTGCTTTTATAAGAGTCTAACAAATTCTAACAAAGTCTAATTCAAACAAAAAAAATTCTTATAAAAGTAGAAGGATGGGAGAAAAAGCACATTTCCCAAGGAATGTATCCCCTGGTTTCTTCTGTGTGTCCCACCAACAGACATGAGTAATTTAGAATATCTGTAAGAAGGGTCTCTTGCTGATTAGAATGGTTAAGTGGTTCAAAGATTCATGTTGAGTTAGCCAGGCCCCAAATTCTTCTAGGTAAAAACCAATGCTGGAAAATAACTGGTATACGGTGCAGATTTAGAGCAAATATAACCCAGTTATAACATTCTTCTGCTTGATACACTATCCTGCTTTCACCCAATCTTTCTTTCTTTCTTTCTTTCTTTCTTTCTTTCTTTCTTTCTTTCTTTCTTTCTTTCTTTCTTTCTTTCTTTC
>JANHGC010008843.1:107693-122107 GCA_027560395.1 Boaedon fuliginosus
GTCCTTCCTTCTCATGAGGTGGCCAAAGTATTTGAGTTTCATCTTCAGGATCTGGCCTTCTAAAGAGCAGTCAGGTTTGATTTCCTCTAGGACTGACTGGTTTGATCACCTTGCAGTCCAAGGGACTTGCAAGAGTCTTCTCCACCAGCACCATAGTTCAAAAGCCTCAATTCTTTGATGCTCAGCCTTCCTTATGGTCCAACTTTCACAGCCCTACATTGCAACTGGGAAAACCATAGCTTTGACTATATGCACTTTTGTTGGCAGGGTGATGTCTCTGTTTCTTAGTATGCTGTCTAGATTTTCCATAGCTTTCCTCCCCAGGAGCGAGCGTCTTTTAATTTCTTGGCTGTAGTTCCCATCTGCAGTGATCTTGGAGCCCAGGAAAATGAAATCTGTCACTACCTCCATTGCTTCCCCATCTATTTGCCAGGAATTGAGAGGGCCAGATGCCATGATCCTAGTTTTCTTAATGTTGAGTTTCAAACCAACTTTTCCACTCTCCTCCTTCAGACTTCAGTAAGGTACCTTTAATCTTGGAATTATATTTAAAGTCTTGGAATAAATACAGAAACTGCAAGGACATCCCAACCTTTCATAAATAAGAGGTGAGTCCCTTTGAATGATCTCAAAAATTTCTTGATTAGGTTTCTTGCTTCCTGCTGACTTTCCATTTGTAGGATAGACTACCATGTTCTCTTCTATTTTTTTATTGTTTACATCTTATCACCATTATTTTTTTCAGCTTCTCCATAATCATTCACACTTTTAGCGACAATTGAATTGGAACTTTGTACCAGAATACAAGAGTATTTTATCTAGCCACACAGTTCTGGGTTATTTCTCTGGGCTTGGATAATTAGCATACTTTAGAGGTTGAGATTCTTAATAACTGAATATTATGTTTTAACTTTGTGAACACCAAACTCTCGAATAACTTTCTCTGCAATCCCTGTTAGTTCTGATGTAGTATGTGAGGGTGATGCAACAAAAATACTAGATAACTCATTGAATAGTTTATGATCCATTTCTAGGGATAGTTTCACCCAAACTGGCATTTTTAGTAAAATAGGTGAATACCCACTGATTCTATTTAGCACCTTAGCTCTACCGTGTTGAATAAATCTCTTCATCATATGGTCATCATATGGGGCAGCGGAATCAACCACAAAAATTTGGCAACATTTGGAATCAAATGTTGGCATCGGTTAGGAAGAAAGAGTTTACTGTATGGAAGGGAGTGCTGACAAGATAATGATGATAAAATGAGTAGGAATGTAATAATTCTAGCCACAATCAACCTGAATGGTAACCCTTCAACATTCTGCTACAGACTAGTTCATCTTTATAGTTCCCAGTGTTTCATTTGTTTATATGCTTCCTGTGTCCTTTGACAATTCATTGTGTGATTGTCCTGATGAAAATAAGGAAATTGATGCAACTATCAAAGATAAGGAGGATACAACTCAGTTTCTTTACCTCCTAACCACTCAGTTTCTAATTAAAGCAGCTTTGAATGACATTGAAAATGTACAAATCACAATTTAATAATTCAAGCAGTAGCATTTGGAGTTTTATTAAAATTTGTGACCAGGTATACCAACCCCCAAAATATTTTTCTTCTGTTAATTATAAAGAATGTGTATTTATCTATATCACACCTTTATTATTTTTACAAATCGCTCAAGGCAGCAAACATATCCACCTTTCTTCTTCTATTTTCCCCACAACAATAACCCTGTGAGGTGGGTTGAGCTGAGAGAGACTAACTGACTGTTGATAAGCTTTGAGAACCCTCGTGTAACAAGGGTGCACAACTGGAAGTCTGAGAGTAACTAGAATAACACAGTGACTCAGTAACTATACAGAATATGCTGAGTTGTTAAAAAGTTATTTTACTTTAAGCAAATTCAAAGTCCAAATACAGTCCGAGTCATACACAAGCAATAGATAGGTAAACGGTGTTTCAAGGTTATTCAGATAAGCAATGTCTTCTTACTGGCAAACTTTAGTCATACACATAAATCAGTCCAACTGAGCAGCAACAATAGCAAACTCTTTTTGTAATAACAAACAACCAACCACAAAGCCAAACTACCCAACCACTACAGCAAACAACCAAATACAGAGAGAGTGAACTGGGTTACAGTCTTCTTCTTAAGGAAATAGCTAACAGAGCAAACCAATCAGGCAACATTATAATTACCATACTCTGTTATTAACATAAACTACCTTCCCTTAAAGTTACAATACAATATATGTTTCCTATCTCAATAAGTTAGGCAATTAATCCATTCCTAACACCCTGTGTCACCCTGTGGCTTTCAGGGCTAAGGCAGGACTTGACTCACTGTCTTCTAAACTAGCTCTGTTATATTTGTATTTATTATAAAAAAATGTTATGTTTCCCATCATACTTTTTATTAATATTTAAGTCTGACTTCGACAAATTCAAATCTGATAATCTGTACAGTGTTGCAAATTACTGTAATAAATACATGAATAAAATAAATTCATAGAGTGGATCAAAAAAGGGTCAGGTATAAATGTTACTTAATTCTTTAAAATAAATATTTCTTTCAGAGTGTGCATATTGATAGTTGAATTGTCCTTATCCAAAGTGTAGATCAAGTTTGTAGTTTTAAAAGACTGTAATTCTTTTTTTCTGAAATCTATTCATCATCAGAACGTAAGTGTGGCAAGCATTCTGGGTTTAGTTTTTAGCTAAATGTATTATTTTTCATTATTTATCTTTTCATTCATCATAAAATAGCCCTGAGTGAACATGAATAATAATCTTTACATGTATGTGCGTATAAATTTATTTAGTAGCAAAATGTGTCTCAGAATCGACTCCGATGTCATTTGTGCAGTTTGTCTAAGTAAAGAATCTGACAAAATTCAGATTCATTCAGAAGTTGTGGGAGCTTTCAAGAAGAGACTGGACTGTCATCTGTCAGAAATCATGTAGGGTCTCCTGCTTGGGCGGGTGGGGGGGGGGTTGGACTAGATGACCTATCTGTTAATCTGTAAAATAGAAATGTGCTACAGTGGTAGCTCAGGTTTTAAGGCATGTCAATGATGCCCAGGGTTAGCTTACAAATGACAGATATTTATTTTAGGGATGAGCTTATTGGATGTTATCTAGGCTGACACAATGTAAGCTTGAACTATATGAAAGCAACCATTTTGCAATTAATTCTTTGACACTTTTAATTTATCATGCTTTAGAAAGTTAGCTTGCTTTGAAATGCAATTTATTTTCTGTATTTAGTGATATCCTTGGACTGCTATATCTGCAAGCACATGCATTTCAGTTTTAAACTGTACTATGGTCTTGACCAGAGATTAACTATCACAAACGGGCCTTAAATATTTTAAAGCAGTCTTCACATACAAACAAAATTTCTACATGTGGTTATTCTGCCCCTTATCATGGGGTATCCCTTGTTTTTAATAGCAACATTTTGCTGTAGAATAGGTGAATTTGGAGCTTCTGTTAACCATAATATAACTTATATAAAATTGCTCACCGTGACTAAGGAAATTCTTTAATAGTAGGTGAAGTAGTGGTCATCTCCATTCAGATTTTTTTTAAAAAAAAAACACAAAGTGAAAAATAATGCTCTCCAGTGTCAGTCATCCTACATATATGTGGACATTGCTGGAAAGTTCTGGAAAAAGTATTAAAGGGAAGGGAAAGTGTTAAAATTAGTGTTAAAATGAGCCCTTGTAAAAGGATGTCTGTAATGGAATTAAGGGAATATAAATTATTTGCACCTGCAAAATTCACTTAACAATTTTTTCATATTAGCAACAGAAATTTTGGGCTCAGTTGTAAGTCAAGGACAACATGTAATATGGCTGATTTCATACTGTGCCCTTATATCTCCAGTCCATTTTCTAATTAATTTCTAGGCCTTATCCAAACTCCAGTTTATCAGAAACTCAGGAGGCAAACTGGCTAGGAACATTTTACTTAGCATCCTATATCTAGATTTAATGCATTCCCTGTAATTAGGGGAATGAAGCCAGGATGATCATTAATCATAAAAATTGAATTCACTGCCAAGTCCTAATCTCCATTCTGGGAAGCCTTGCATCTACTCTCAGTGCTGCACTGGGTGTTATAAACAAGGATTTCAGAAATTAGATTGCTTTTTTTTTAAATACAATACAAAACTAGAAATGAATATCAGCTGTACCCATACAATAGTTGGGCATCAAACTTTGTATGGAACAATTTGATAGTAGAAGTTGATAAGAATATAACAATTCAAATAATTCTGCAAATGCAATCCCAGTCTTTAACTGGTACAATAATGCACAATAAAGCTTCCCGCCACCCCTGTCTAGACACAACCTTGTGTAAGACTCTTACCAAAAACATAAGATGAAATTTATTATTTCTCATAGGAATGTTTATTAGGAAATACTTTGGAAGTAAATATCCAGTAAGATAAGATAGATAACAGTAAAGCTCAAGCAATCTCCTTAATTAGAAATGTTGTTTAAATGACCAAGAAGAGTTGCATCTTTGATGTGAATAATGAATACTTTATAACTGTCAGAGAACAGGTTCATAAAATCACAATTCAGTTTTGAAATTGTAGGAAGGGACTTAATAGTGTCATCACTCCTGCAATCCATGCTGCACTGTATATAAGCAATAGTGTTACATGGGCTTTATATAACGATGATGTCAGGAACTGTATTTTTCTCTATAAAATTATGAAATTATTGCAATGTTTAAAATGTTGGGCATGAGGTGGAGAGACCCAGGTACAAATCTCAACCATAAAACTAAATGGATGGTTTTTTTAGTCCTGTTTACCACCATAGGGTAACTTACATTTGGACAGTGGGGGGAAACCTACATTTATGTTGCCTTGAGCTCTCAAAATAAAAGGAGGAATATAAATGTAGTTAAAACAAGCTCTAGGTAAAAAGATGACTGGTTTATTTGAAAACATTTTTCCCACTATAAAACACTGATACTGTTTTTTTAAAAAAGGAGAATAACTACATTTAATGGGAAACCTTTCTCTTCGATGTCAACATTAAGGCAATAGTTATAAAAGTCATTAAGAGCATAAAAGCATCCATGAAAATGCTTACTGTGCAACTTGCCAAGTATGCCTGCAGTATTGTCTAGAGAATAAAGTGCATCTACAATTTGTCATATTTGAGATTGCAGCACTGAGATGCTTTTGTGTGTGTCGAAAGGACTTTCCAACACTTATTGTAAATGTCTTAAAATAGAAATGTGGGAAAACAGGATTTTACCGATGAAGGTCATGCTAGTGTTGAATATTAATTGTAGAAGATAGGAATGAAATATTTTAATGAGACACTTGTAAACACAGATAATGAATCTTCAGAGAATTGAATTTGTGAGTTATTTTCCTTGTAACTATCAAAAGAATGCTGTAATATGCTGTGAGTGATTTTCACTTGTCTTTCTAAATTGGACTATATTCCTGATGTAACTCCTTTTTCCAGTTGGCCTGGGTAAGCAGAAGAGTCCTAAGAATTCATGTCTACAGACCAGGACTTCTAAGGAAGTACAAGCTGAAACAAAAACACAAGAGTTGACGCAATACAAAAGAAAATGTGAAAACCAAAGTGGAATTATCCAGCAGCTGAAGAAATGTTTGGCAAACAGCAATAGGAAATTAGAAGCATTCGCTCTTGTGATCCAGCACTTTCAGTCTGAGGTAAGGTTTCATGTCAAATTTATACATGCTTTACTTATTGAAATCTAGATGCAAGAGGAAAAAACTCCAAATAAAATGAGAAGCCTACATGAACAGTGCAATAACTCAGATTATATTTCCAGGGGTATCTGGATATTGACTTCCCATCCCACTTCATTTGATATACTGTATATAGACATGCTTGCCAAGTTTGGAATTCCGGCGTGGACTGAACTTAGGTTTTGCTTAAGTATTTAAACTTAAATCTGTGATGGTAAAGGCATTGGCAGAAGGGCTTCTGATCTGAGTAGCTGGGCAAATCCCTTGTGAGAGACGCAGTTCCTGCAGATACTCAGGTTCCAAGTCATTTAGGTCACTATAGAACAACAGAAAAAATATTAGTTGCATTATGTAGATTACTTTGAGTTGTACAAAATAAAAGTGGACTATACATTTTAAAAATAAACAAATAGAAAAAATACTTTGTTCCTGATATGCAGCTGGCAAAGGAATCATAATTTCTGCATTTTGCCCCAATAGCAATCATAGAGCACATTGCAATAGTCACCCAAGGTATGGACAACTTAGACAATGTTTCACTCATTCAAGAAGGATTGTAGTTGGCAGATCAACCATAATTGTACAAACACACTCCTTGCTGCAACTACTGATTGCAAAATCCAGTAATAGATGGGGAACAAGGAACACTCTCAAATTGTAGAAATATACCTTGAATGTTATAACCCTTTCCTGTTGTGGCTTGCCAGCGGCCAGCGGAATAGGCAGCATATTCATACAGTGAAGAGGTTGGGGAGGAACCTGGGTGTTGGAGTCTGGGGAAGGCTCTGACGAGGGCTCTGCGTCGGAGGCAGAGATGGGGCCAGGGCCATCTGCCAGTTATTAGCTGCCTTCATAGTTGGAGAGCAGAGAGGCAGAGGAACAGCTGGAACCTATTCCCAGAGTGCGCGTGCGCAGAGCTGCCAAGAGACAGGAACAGCTAAAGAACAGAGGGCGACTTGAGTGTAAAATCACAGGTGGACAGTGAATGGCCACTCCCCCAAGGTATAAAGAGGAGCGAAAGGAGAGTGGTGTTTGCAGGAAACAATTTGTTCCATTTATCCTAGTGAGACTCTATTCCTGCTTCTGTGTCAAGTCTTGTTTTTCTGCAAAGTAGTCTTTGAATAATACCAGCCTGGCAGGTCTCCAAGCCTGATAACAGTCTGTAATTAAGAACTCTTTGAAAAACTGTGGGCTAGGATGTTGTAAAAAAAGTAAAGAGGGTTTTTTAGTTATTTCCAAAACAACTTCACCTCACTCCCAGAAGTCCAGCCTTTTCTTTACAAAAGCAAAAGTCAAATCAGATCAGATTTTCTTTATAAGCATCCCCTCTGTTGTTGTCTGGATTTGATTGTAATTTGTTTTTCATCCATGCTAATAACATGGTTAGATAACATTGGGGCTATTGATTGTTTCCTATGAGTTAGAAAGAAAGGAACAATTGATGTACTTTCAGGGAGCTATAATGTAATATACCTAGAGAATTTATTGTCTATCCCATCTGAAGTCTCTAAACAAAATAGCTGCCATCTATGTTACAATATACTGTTGAGAGCATGGAATATTTCAGTGTGATTGCAATTAGTCTACTTCACAGCAATGTGTATCTTTAAAACAATATGAGCTTGGAGATTTTTCCATGGGTGTTATCAAATGATTAATCACAATATTGAAGACTATAATTAAATAGTTTGTTAGTTCTAATTGTAAATGAAATACTGTGCAGTTGCATGGTGGTGCAATTGAAGCACCTGTTTCTGAAGCTTTAAAGAAACTGTCTCTCCCAGGAAGCTTCTCTGTATTTCAAAGACTATCCTTGGTTATATGGAGATGTGGGTGTATGCACTGCTGCTTTTTTTCATTGGTGGTCCCATGCATGGACAACCAGACACACTTTTGGAACAGCTTCGTATGCCTTCTGGAAGACAAAGCTATTTTGGCATTTTGAAGATAGGCACTTTGCTTTTAATCAATGTTCACAACATTGATTAAAAGATATAAAAAATATAAACATTTTAAATCCCCCTAAAAATTGCTAAATTTCAGTGGGTCAAACTAGTCCAGCCCGCCGGAAAAGCCAGGTCTTTAATGCTCTGCGGAAGGTTCTCAGGTCTGGAACACTCCGGAGCTCCAGAGGTAGATCATTCCAAAGGCCCAGGGCCTCTGCAGAAAAGGCCCTCCTCCGTGAAATTGCCAGGAGGCCCACCCTTTGCGACCTCATGGGGTGCTGTGAGGCAAATGGTGGCAGGAGGCGGTCTCGGAGGTAACCCGGTCCAATGCCATGTAGGACTTTAAAGGTAACAACCAGCACCTTGAATTGAACCTGGAAGCCTAGTGGGAGCCAGTGCAAGCCGCACAAGAGTGGTGTGATATGGACATATCGAGGAACACCTATGACTGCTTGTGCGGCTGTATTCTGGGCCAGTTGAAGCTTCTGAATGCTTTTCAAGGGCAACCCCACGTAGAGCACATTACAGTAATCTAGTCGTGAGGTGATGAGGGCATAAGTGACTGTGAGTAATGCTTCTTGGTCCAGACAGGGCCGCAATTGGTGCACCAGGCGAACCTGGGCAAAGGTCCTCCTGGCCACAGCTGTCAAATGATCTTCTAATTTTAGCTTTGGATCCAGGAGGACACCCAAACTGCAAACCCTCTCAGAGGTGGTCAACACGTCCCACCCAATTTCCCCTCCTCCCCTATATGACTGAAGGTTAGCATCATGATAAAAGCATATAGTGGGAATATCAGAAAAAACATTGCTAGAAGATATTTGTGCCTTGGCTACTTACAGTACAAGTGGGAAAAGGGTTAAAACTGCTTTTATATTAGTACCTTTTAACATTTGAAAAGCATTGCTTCTCATAATTATTTGGAAGTAGAATTAAAATGATGGTTCACCCAATACTTTTCTATGATATGGTATTTCCCATTCTAGACCTGCAATGTTCTTTTTTTGCTTCTTTTACAGCAGTTTTTGACTAGTTTGATTGAAAAGCAGGTAGAAGCTGTGGCTCAGAGGATCCTGGTACAGTTCTATCCTGTCTTTGTTCAAATTCGAGTTCCCCTTGACCGGGGAAATGAGGCGGGGTATAAATTCAAACAAACAAACAAACAAATAAATAAATCCATTTTGTAAACTAGAGGTTGACACACCTCAGCATGCCAATGTAATACAGTTATTTCATGAGCTGCATTGGGTGCACTGGGTGCCAGTGGCTTCCTGGTATAATTCAGATCATTTGTGGGGTTATCTGCAATTTATGCAGATGTTTTAATCCCACTTCTGTCTCTTAAACTGTGTTATTTCATTGGTTGCAGAAGAAATGCCTTCCTTGTTGCTGCACCTGTCCTATAGAATATCATTGTCTTTCCCTCCCCTATTCTTGAAGTCCAGATGACCCTGATGCTGCTTGCTTTTTATGTTCTCTATTTTTTAGGATAACTTGTTTTCCTATCCAATGTGATTATTTTGATTGCTGATTAGATTTAGCAGAATGTATTGCATGCTTTATATTGTGTATTTGCGTGTGCATTTAATTCAGTGTTTCTCAATCTTAAATTTCTCAATGTGGATTTCAATTCCCAGAATTCCCCTACTAATCATGCTTGCTGGGGAATTCTGGGAGTTGAAGTCCACCTATCTTAAAGTTGGCATGGTTGAGAAACACCAGTTTAATTGTATGCCACTCCTGCTATATAAAATAAATAAATAAAAACATGGTTTATCATGAAGAAGATTCCCAATTCAATCCCTAATATCTTAAGTTAAAAGATCTTTATGCAAAATGGCACTAGGGAAAAAGAAATAAATAAAAATGGAATTGTACCATTTTACTATATAAAATATAAACTATATATAGTTTTAGAAAAACGCAGCAGTCCCACCTTGTTTCAGTGTGTCACTGATCACTTTCTCTTGTTGTTTCAAAAAAAATCTGGTATTATCAGAATTAAGTGTGGCAAACCTCCATTTCTGCTTGTCAAGCTTTATAAGTTCTTTCAAAACTGGAGTTGCTGCAGCTTCCAGGATATGATATGCCTGAGACTGACACTCTGGTTAAAACAAAGCAAAGGTTTAACAAAAAGCTTTTAAAGTCCTCAAAACAAAATTGAAATAAATTTATTTATTTATTAATTACCCTTTTATGCCGCCCAACTCCCAAAGGACTTTGGGCGGCTTACAACATGCATAGCAATAGCACTCAGATTTTGTACACTGCTTATCAGAGCTTTACAACACTCCCCAAGCAGTTACAGAGTCAGCATACTACCCCCAAACAATCTGGCTCCTCATTTTACCAACCTTTAGAAGGCTGGAAGGCTGAGTCAACCTTGAGCCTAGTGGGATTCAATCTGACAACCTGTTGAACAAGTCAGAAGAGTCTGCAGGACTGCATTTAACCTCTGCGCCAAGTCTCACTATGTTTTATGACTGATGAGTTAGAAACTGAAGTTTGCTGATAACCACATGCTTTTCATTAACACTAAAGGGCATTGTGATCATGTTTTGAAAAATTCATGTATTTTTTAGAACAATTGTACAACAGGATATTTACTTCTGCTTTATCTTCCTTTTGTTAGCTAATAAAAGTGGCTTCTAAAGCTGGCACCTTTCTGACTTCTTTATTTCCCAACCCCAGGCATATTAGCCCCATGTATTAGGCTAGTAGTAATCCAAATTTGACTGGGAAAAGATGATTTGTCATGCCTCTGGACAGTCACATACTATCTGTCAGCAACTCTTTGCAGAAGCTTGTGCTTCTGCTCTCTGTAACTATGGTGCAATTCCAGGAAAACATATGCTTAAAGAGGAGCCAACAGATACTACATAAATATTTTTTTAAATTCAATTCAATGCATAGAAAGATAGAGACGTTCTATCTTTCTCTGTATAGGAGATCTAATATGCCATGGTGTATCCTATTTTACAGGTCATTTTCCTCTATTTTAATGGTACATAGATGGCAATTCTGTGTTTGAAAGCCTAAAATCACTTAACCTGTTTAAAAATGATCCATAGGAATTAGTGGCCCATCAAGAGTGAATTCTTGGATAGCAGACAGAGGTGCTTCTCTATATAAAAAGCAGCATTTGCCATTGTAATACAATGTGTACCAATCTAATTGGCTATTTTGGTGAGGCTCTCCATTTTCAGTAGGATACGTAAGTGACCTCCTGTGAGGATTATGATGTTTTCTATTTCTTCTTCTTTGGTATAATCAATTCCCTCATAAATGTGCATTTATGTGACCAACTTTTCTGAACAGAATTCTACTTACATATAATTGTTCATTCTTTAACTGGGGAAGTTTTGAGATCATCACAGGGGAATTTGAAATCCAGAGCTCCTGTTATAAAAGAAACTTTAAAATGGTGCTTTAAAATATTTAGTACCTGATGTTTTAATTTTGACGAAGGTTAATGTATTATTGTCTTTTGATTTGTTTTCCATAGGAACTGTCATGCCAGGGACCCTAGGACTTTTGTAGCTTTCAATTGAAGGTTGTTTGTCCTCAGCATCAAATACTTAGGAAATACAAAAACAGGTTCATAAAATAAGTTAAAGCAATTTAATTTCTTACTGAATGATGCCCTTTTTTGGATCAAGACCTACCCGAGTGGCATGTTTATTCAAAAAAATAAATAGAATCATGAATGAGATCAGGACAGTGCTAAAGTTTTCAACTGTAGTTAATTAAATACTGTTCATATTTCTCATGTTTATTTCCTTATGATACCATTTGTATCTAGCAATATTCCCATTTTCTAACTGTAAAAATCACAGTTCAATAGCCGTTTTGGGGAGGAAGAGGTGTATACTCAAGGCTTGGGAACTGAATGCAGTTCAGTTCAGCCCCCAAAATGATAGCTTTTCTAATGGGAGACCTGAAAACCTATAATATCTGCGTGACACATAGAACTGGCTGTAGGTTACTATTGTGCTGCTTGCTTTCTGTAAAACAAATCATAGGGAAGTTTCCTACAGAGAAATTCTAAAATATCCACAGAATGTAACATACAGTTGCAGTTTTAGTGTGAGATCACTAGATGGGAACATAAGACTATGAAAAGATGTAGTGCTCTACTACAGGACTTATTAGTTCCTAAAATGTTGTACTATGTGCAGCTGAAAAAATATACTCATAAACAACGAAAATCTAACATAGTAACTGATGCTTCTCATTAGTAAATAAGTTTTTAAATTACTCGTGAAACTTAATTAAAGTCTAAGCTTTGAGGGTCTGTTGTATGTGAACATAAATAGTTTAATATTTCAATGGCAATTGTATCTATGACATTCATTATTTTTATCATCTGTGCCGGTTCTACCCAACATTTTATTATTCATCCAGTGGAAATTCTTCTACCAGTAAATTAAATATATTGAGATACTTTTTAGTTAACTTGCACCGCAATTGAATCACATATTAACTAGCACAATTATTTAACAAAATACGACTGGATGCTTCTAAGAGCAGAATTTGCTAACCATTAAGGGCAATAAAGTATGTATGATTTAATTAAATACAATGAGGCTGATTTATTCCATATGCTTTCCATTCTTAAAACAGGAGAAGAGAATCAACAGTGCAGAAATCCAAAGGAAGTGAAATGGAGGTAACAGGAGGGACTACATTATCCAAATGTTTGTGGTAGTAGTACAGGGAGCTATTGATACACACACACATATCAATCTAATGTGACATCCTTTAGCTACAGCATATACAAATTATATCTGTATGCCTTCATTGTGTCAGCACATTTTGATTGATCTCTCCGGTGTACTTCTATCAGCAAGTACAATTTTTACAACATTATTTAAACCAAGGTTCATTTCACTGTACATTTAAATTACTATGTTGATTTTAAAGTAAAAATTAGAACCATTGCAATATTATAGCCCAACCCAGAAAGCACTTGATCGTATAGCACCCAATTGTTCAGATTGTAATTTCACTCTTACTTTTTGCTAAGTATTGTAGTAATTCTCCCCATCAACTGACTATTTGATGGGAACTGCGTGTAGCTTCCCAATATAGGTACACAGAGTAAAATGTGTGTATGCATAAATCATGTACAATATACTCTAATAAATAACTCTAAATGATCTTAAGAATTACTGTTTGTTCAAATACTAGAGAATGCACTATTGGAAAAGTTTAATTTTCTTTTCCCCTATGTTCAAATGTTCCCTATGATAAGGAAATATCTTATTAAGTAGGTTTACCATGTACTCCAAATATTCTCACATTCCTATCTGATCCTTTCTGGTCTCAATGGTTTACATGGGTGGTTCTTAATACAGTTTCACTATTTTACCAAAAAGAACACTTGATCCTAAACTATGCTGTGCTTACAAATAGCCCACAAAGAAAATTTAAAATATAAAGAAGAGCAATTAAACTACCTTCTTCTTGAATATCCACATTATTTCCTCCCTCTCTTTGGCTGATCATCTGTTTAGATCTCAGCATGATAAAATTACTCAAAAGATCAAAGTCATTGTTACATTTTCTAGGCTGTTCAGGTAGATCTGACTTTTTATTTCTTAATGTACTATTTGCTGAGATTGAGACTTTCTTGCAACTGACTAGTTGATTGTTTTTTTCTACTTCATGGTTTTCAATCTGCACTGGCTTTTCAATTTCATTTTGTAATTTGGTTGGTTTGATATGATTTTCAGTAGATACATTGTTGTCTGCTATAGAGATACTATGCTGTAGTGAAGTAGGTGTCAGAGGTAGTGAAGAAAAAGTCTCATTTTTTTTAGGAGAACAAGAATCCTTGGTCCCAATATACCGAGGGATGCTAAAAATCTTCACATTGCTGTCACAGAAGGAACTTTTGTCATCAAGCCATTCTGAAAAAAAAACCCCAAATATTTGTCCATTATCTCTCTATGTATTTATTTTTCAATTGAACACAGCTCAGTCAAAAACATATTCTGAATTATCATGGGACAATCAATCCAAAAAATCACTCATATCCTTTGAAATTAGGATACATAGGAAATCCTTGTACAGGGACAATTGGGAGCAGCAATTCGATAATTAACTGAAGCAGTTTGCAAATAAAACCTCAACAGTGTTTGTGGTCTTACTTCAGTTTTCCTTCACCTTACAGACCTGTGAAGGTTGCAAATGCAAGCATTGGTTGTAAAATTACTTTTTCATAATTGTCGTAATTGCAAATTGTTGCTAAACAAGGTAGTCGCTAAATGAGTACTATTTGCAAAGCAATGTGTAATTGCTATGTGTAACATAATTTTATTATGAAATCACATTTATACAGCTGTCCATCTCACATGGTGACTCTGGATGGCGTAGATAATAATAAACACTCAAAATACATACAAAATACATACAAAATCATTAGAAAAACACAATTTAAAGTAAAAAAATAAAAATAAATAAAAAAGCAGAATGGTAGTAAAACATACAAAGAGAGAATTACATTAACTGTAAGATAGTCATTTAGCAGGCTCCATTGTATCATGGGTTCCTCAAGCTAATTGACAGAACCATGTTTTAAGGGTTTTTAAGGACTACTTTCGTAGTCCAACAAATTTGGGTGCTGTTATTAAGGCTTGAGTACACTACCTTCGAGACCGCCTGCTGCTACCACATGCCTCCCAGCGCCCAGTGAGATCGCACAGGGCGG
>JANHGC010008843.1:158304-174549 GCA_027560395.1 Boaedon fuliginosus
CCCCCGAGGTGCCTTGACTGTCGGGCCGGACTCCCAGGATGGGTTGAGCCTCCCTCCAACCCAGCAAGAATCCTAAGGACGCCCCCATTTAATGGGGGGGGGGGGGTTGGCAGCACCTGTGGAAAAGCAGGCGGGCAGGCAGAGACGCCCTCGGCCGCGCTTCGAGCCTTCCGATCCCTAAACATTGTTTTAAGAAATGGCGGTAGATAAGAGATATTGGATTGTTTACTATGGTTTTTGTCCTGTTTTTTTTATTTAACTTAAGTTGAAGCGCATGTTTTTGACAGTATATATGTAGGGCGGTGCTAGTGTAGTTGGGGGCAGGGGGTTCAGTTGGAAATTATGTCAACAGGGTTAGGTTAGGGTTAAAGATATATGTATCTTTGTGTTTTGTACCTTTTCAGTGTTTTGTTATTTTAAAAGCAATAAAAATTGATATAAAAAAACACCTCAAGATAGCGAGCCTGGATGGATGCAGCACTTGTAGCAAAACTTAATTATGGCAGTATAAATATAATACAATAGTAGTTTTGAAACTGTGTGCTTCCACAAGGCTGGTTTATTTACAGGGTGCCAAACTATTTTAAAATGATAAACAGTGAACTTATTGAACATTGTTTTAAGTTCCTGTACATTTTTTTACACTATGTGAACATGTGTTTTTTTCCTTCTCAATTGCTGCTTTGTAACTTTTCCCCCAAACACAAATAAGGACAACAAAGTGATCTATGCAACATTTTTTTCAGTTTTATTTTAAAAAATAGAGAACAAATGCACAACCCTCTTCAAAGCATTATTTTACAGTGAGCAACAGCAAGAACATTTTCTTATCATTTATTATTTTAAAAGTGAAAAAAACCAAAGCACCGATTTACCTTTTTTTTACTATTTCACATGTTGCAAGTGATTATACATAAAGTGGATTCTTTTCCTTTAGTTGTTTACACAATATTGTGCCGGACTTTTACAGAAAGATTCTCCCCTTTAGTAAACAAAAAACATATGCACAGTAATAATGATTACAGTTATCTATCTACTTATATACACATAGGCAGTGATACAGCTAACTTTGCATAAAATGTTAGACATGTGACCTGTTATGAGGTTTATTCTAGTTTCCTAGATTTCCCACTCAAGTTGAGTTTTATGGGAGGTTTGACAGGAAAAGAAAAAAAAACATTATTTACAGAAACATTCACTACAAGTCACCAAACACAAGGCCCATAATAGTAAATTTTTCTCCAAACTACATTTGAATACCTTTTGCATTATGGTAAAATGTCTACACTGAAAACCTCCTACATAGGAGAACAAGTATAAAAATACTGTTTCTAGAGGACGAATTTAAAAATCAATATACAGTATACAAAAAGCTGTTTTATAATTCAGATCTTCCAAAAAATGTTTGGACCTTTTGAAAGAATGGCTTGTGATTGGGGTAAGGATTCAGCCAACACAAGCCTATACAGCAAGTACAATACAAGTAGTCCTTGACTCATGACTACATGGAGCCCAAAATGTCCGTTGCTAAACAAGGCAGCTAAGTGAGTATTAACTTATTTTAGGATCTTTCTTGCCACAGTTGTTAAGTCAGTCACAGAAGCTGTGAAGTTAGAACAGAGTTAAGTCAAGTTGGCTTTCTCATTGGCTTTACTTGGTCAGGTTGCAAAAGGTGATCACATGACCTCAGGACATTGAGACCATCATAAGTTTATCTTAGAAGCCAAGTGTTCAAATTCTAATCATGAGAACATGGAGATGCTGTGAATGTGAAAAACTGTCAAATTCCTTATTTCAGTGCTGCTTGAACAGTCATTAAATAACTGGTTGCATGTTGAGGACTACCCATTACACTTTTTCATTCAATGCTACATTACACACAGGACAAAAGTTGTGAAAAATTACAACATCCTCAGATTTTGATGTTTATGCCTGTATTTTACTTAGGCTCCTTTATAGTGCTACTACACATTTCAAAATGAGTATAGTAAATGATCACATCCAACCAGACTTACATGTTTTAAGAGTGACTGCAGGAAAAATACAATTGCATTTTTATTTTATTAAAAACAGAGACACTATTACCATTGACTAGCTCAGCCATAAATGCATGAAAGCTATTTGCATGTTGATTCAGGAGTAAATACCTTCAATTTTAATGGGACTTTTTCTCAGGGTAGTGTAACAGCCTATTGGCATTACTCAGTAACACATTTAATAAGTGTTTATATGCATTTAGGGATTACTCAGATGTATTTGACTATGGGCCTAAAGATCTTTCTGTCACAGAATCAACCAGCTTTTACCAATGGAATGAATAGTAAAGCCACCCAAAGTAACCTGATCTATCAAAATAAGCTCAAGAACTGTATGACTGTTTTGATCTAAGATGATTATATGTAAGTCTTAGATTTAACATTTTCTGTGGAGTTCTTGTTACTGAGCTTGGCTGTTTGCTTGTAGATATTTCATTACCCAACTAGGCAACATCATTACAGCAAGTGGGTTTTGTTGTCTATATATAAAAAGTACCTTTCCCTGAGACTTTTGGTGTGAGTGTGGTTTTCTTCTTGGTACAGTCAAACCTCAGTTCACGACTGCAGTCAGTCGCGAACCGATTTGGTCGCGTTCTGAAGCAACACACACTACACATGTGCAGAAAATTCTGCGCATGTGCAGAAGGTAGAAAAGAAGCATTCGCGAACCAAGGTTCCAGTGTAATTATTTGATTAGGGTATTGTTTCCTGTCTGATTGTCTGGGATTAATCCCTGCTCATCTGAATGTTACCAAATGGACAGAATATATCTTCTTGTTTTCTTTCTACATTATTTTAAAGGGTTCCTTGGAATGGTGTGTAAATATGGTTTATGTGTGCATTGATGTCTGAATGCCAAGTGTCCTACCATTCCCTAGCATTTTTCAATTTGGGTTAACATTTTCCATTTGCTTGGCTAAGAGGCATTTACTTGCAAGATAAAAAAAAATGGCACGTGAAAGGTAACGGTGGATATCTAGACTAAACTAGATTCTAATAATTATCTAGGGTTTGATAATAATTCTTTACTTCTAAAGCACTATGCTTAATTTCAATGTGGCCTTTTACATAAAAATATTAAAATATAAATATACAAATTTAATTAGAAATATTCCTTTTCTCATTTATAAGGATTTTGCCTAAGAAGAAGCACTTTCAGTTTCAGTTTTGGGCTCAGTACAAAATATGTAAATTTTGAACATTCTAGGTTTCTTTAAATTTTGTTCTGTCTTACAGCTTGTATAAATCTACAATGTACATATTTCTATTAAAATAAAACAAGCTACAGACATATTTGTTATGAAAAGATGTCTTAAAAACAATTTAACTATTTTGAAATGCTACTGTAGATATAATTCGCCTGGGAAATGAATAATTTTGATTATTCATTTCCCATTCTAAAAGATCATCCATCTAATTCTATAACAGTTTGGGAATTGGACGAGAACTACTCTGTATGTTCCTAAATACTGATCATAATTTACATAAAATTTAAGTCAAAAGGTTCTTTGTTTTTCCACGGGTAGTTTCTAAAAATTTTAAAAATCTAGTTCTTTATTTTATCGACTTTCCTTCAGAAATTATTTCCCTACATCTCAAGAAAAAGTTCATGTTTCGTTTGCCTGTTTTATAAGTAACAACACAAGTAATACATCCAGATGTATAGTTCTTTTGCACATATAGAATTTCAGTATTCACGTGTATATCTGAGATGATCAAATGGTAACAGCAGAGTTGTTTCTTCGAAGTGCCTTCCCATTGCATGCCTTTTTGAAAATGTTTTGAAGCTATTTGTATAAACTTAAGCATAGAAACCTAAAGGAAGTTTCTATGCTTACATTTTTTAAAAAAATAATTATGCTCCCACATCTGCTATTCATACTAAAGTCTGCATTGACATATTAGTTTCACAAATTATACATAAATAAGCAGGCTGAAGTAGAAAAACGTAGTGCAAATGTAAGTACAGTATATTAAAGCAGCACATAATGAGATATGGGTTTTTTAAATTATTCATTACCTTTGTTAGCACGTTATTGGCTGTTTAAGGAAAATGAACCTGAAAATTAAAAAAGAATCCATACATGGTCAAACAGAAAGTGGATTCAGTGCTTTGACTCATCCCAAATGATATGCTGGGAACTAACTACACAACCATCTTATATAGTGTCAACCCACAATCTTACCCAAAAGGTAAAGCCAGCAATGGGTACCAGCACTGAAGGTGCCTACATTTGTTGATAAACACATTTTCTCAAAATTTAAGAAAGGTCTATCACACTTAAACATTAGTTTTTGCTAAAACATTTGAGCTATGTTTTCATTTCCCCCCTCCTTTCTGCAATATATACATACATATAGTACCTCTATTTCATAAACAGAGGGAACATCACAAAAATAATATTTTTTTCATGAATTATTTAATAAATATATCACCTATGATGACAAAATAATTTGAAGAGAATTACTTCCTACACAGGAAGAAAAATTTAGTGGCTATGTTTGGATATTGTGGAGAAACCACAATTTATGGTGAGGAGAACAAGCAGTAGTAGGCCCAAAACTTGCACTACCTGTTCCTAATTCCTAACTGACTGGAGAGGGCAGTTTTTCATTTCTAATCATATTTCACTTTTGTTCCTATTAATTGTGAATTATTTAAATTATTTTATAAACCATAGTTTGAAATTGACATTTTAAATTAGTTAAAATTAATCACCACCTGCTAAGGAGGTGATGAAATGTGCGAACAGCAGCCAATGACTTAAATGAAACATTCCAAAATTCTTTGTAACTGGAGCAGGACAGAAGAACAGGCAAGTTCAATGCTTATTCTACTCACACACACCCCAAATCAGCCAGTTTTTGAATAGTTTTTTTCCCTATATTTAATTGAATAATCTACCAAGTTTATATATGGGTACACAGTTCTGGAGCCCAGTCTCTGGCAGTGCTGATGTGCTCAGGACATTCATATATTAAGGAAGTCAACAGATGCATCAGTATTTTCTGTGCAACTCAGTTGTACAGAAGTGCCATTTTGCTAGTGCTTCATTATTTGTTTAAATTAATCATTCATCCATTCATTTTCATTGGCAAGGATGAAGAATTTGGAAATAAAACTGATATAAACAGAATGTCAAACTAGATTTTCTATCAAATATATCCATTTCAAATATTCTTAAATATTTTTTTAGAAGAATTGTCATGATTTACACTGCTTGCAGATAACAGCAAAGTAGAAGTTAGGTCAGATAACTCTGTTTTTCCCCCCAGGAATTTCTATGAATCTGGGACTTTCCCCACTGCTGAATTGCGGTCATCTCCACTCATCCTTAAATCGGCGCAATATTGTATTGGATTACATTTTCTATTCTTCTTGCCAGCCTCATCCTGTCATGATTGCTGTGTTCCCAGTCAGTGACCATTACCTCATTCTGCACGACAAAGTATAACTGAGGTTATACAACTGAGGCTGCCTCTGATACAACATACAGCTAAGGATAGCCTCAGCCTCTCACTCGCAGGAGCCATGTGGAGCAACGACACAGAAGAAGACACCACAAAAGGTGGCTGGGTTAGAAACAAGGTACGGAAAGATACAGAAAGCAATGGAAATCAAGTAGTTGTGTGATTATTTAGCAATGCTATCCTATTTTTAAAAGCAGTTAAGAATACCTCTCCAGTATTATAAACCATAATATTCAACTCTTCTTTAGATACTCCTTATGAATTAGTTATATGGTTCATGCCAGTTAAAAGTTGTAAGACATTGTTAAAGAAATCACAACTTATTTAACGTGACAGATGAGTCAGATTGGCCCCCTTGGAAAATGTATTTCCGTCCACTTTCTTGCTCAGTTTTTTAAAGATTGCAACCCTCTGATGGAAGAGATATCTACCAACTAGTTTAGATCATCTTTCATGTATTCTACTAGATGTTCCCATAAAGCACAAGTGGGTTACTGCTAATTTGGGGGGAGCAAGTAGTTCACCATTTCACCAGCAACTCCCTTCTGCCTATCAATGCCTAAAAGCACACACAACAGATTTATCAATGACTGCTAACATTCACTTGTCTTTTCATGTGGAATAAACTGAGCACTTTCACTTGCATGTTCAAGTTCACTTGTATCTCTCAAATGCTTCTTTTCTAAAGTTTCACTTCTTTCTGAGCAGCTGTCATCATCTTCCTCTTCCTCTTTGGGACTGCTTTCCTTGCTATGCCGGATGCCATATGCAAAGTAAATCAGGAGTCCTTTCAAAACAAAGCAACCAATAATTTTTGTAGACTTGCCATATGTCAGTCAACTTTCTACAACTCTACAGAAGATTACAATTTTTTTTTGACCTTCTCTAACTGTGGTATACAGATCATTTCCCACATACATCAAGGCAGCATCTAAATAGTATTTTAACATTTATAGTCAAGACCAGTGTTTCCCAACGTGGGGCCCACGCCCCACAGGGGGGCAATTTGATTGTTAAGGGGGGCAATTTGAAAATGGGCTCGACACGAGTTTAACCCTATCGCTCTGGGCCATTTAAATGAAAAAAGCAATTAAAAATTATGTATCTAACATAGAGGGGGCATAAGAATTTTAGAAAGGCCAAGGTGGGGCATGGCACAAAAACGGTTGGGAAACACTGGGTTAAAGTATTGGCCTAAATGCCAGGAGACTATGAATTCTAGTCTCGCCTTAGGCATGATAGCTAGCTGGGTAATTTGGGAACAATCATTCTCTCTCAATCCACACTACCTCACGGGATTGCTATTGTGGGGAAAATAGGAGGAAGAAGGAGTATTATGTAGGTTTACTCCCCTGAGTTACTTATAAAGTAACAAAGGTAGGATAAAACTATCTACTTTAAAAAGTTAAGGAATGATTTGAGAAATTGCATTGAATTCCAACACTGGTTTTTAATATATATATATAGATATATATATCAGTTATTTTATAACAGGAATTATTTCAAAGACTTACTTCATCTTCAGCTTCAATAAGTCCCTGCATTGCACTAAACAGGGATCCATAGGCCCCCACTGTCACCAGAATATCTGTGTATGGATCAATCTTTTTTCTACAAACTTTTTCATACACTTGAGACAGGACTTTCACCAATGGTTGATGACCCTGAGTACGTTTTATTTAAAAGAGAGAAAACTAGTTAATAACACAGAAAAATGTCAGCTATGTATGACTGATGCATGCATTAGTTCAAACCTAACTAGGTAGGTCATAAATCCTTACAGCCAGAGTTGTAAGAGTTACCAAACTGTGTAATGCCCCAGGGCACCACAACAAGCCCACAGGTGTGTCATGGGATATTTCAAATTTTTGCTACATCCATTTGCAAAACTGGGGTGTTGGAAGTGTTTTGGTGGAAGGGTACCAGAAAAAAATACTGAAACAGTCAGGGTGCTGTGAATCAAAAAAATTGGGAACCATAGTACTCCACAAGGGGGCGTTTCTAACAGGGCCTGCTTGCACCACTATGAGACCGACATGACGTACGTCACGCAGAGACGACATTTCTTGATGCTTCTGAGGGCACAGGGAAAACATTTTTAACTAATTTAACTGTCGCCGAAATCAGGGCTCAGGGTTAGGGTTAGAGTTGCTCTTGCCATCGCCTCTTCATGAATTGCGGAGACATTCATGGAAGGAGGGAGTACAGCCCACTCCGCACTTACACTGCCACTTCAGATCGCCATTCCTGCCTAATACAGGATTGGGATAAATAAATACCCGGGCAACGCCAAGTTATCGGCCAGTAAGAATCTAAAACTGAGAAATATAAACAAACCAACTGAGAAACATTCAGACTATGCTATTCATTTAAAGCACTGTCTTTAAAGAGTCAGGCAGATAACGCACTCACAAAACCCCGGGTGTACTGGTTCAAGCTATCCACCGATGAAGCTTTTGCCAATTCTTCTTTTACATAGTTAGGAGGAGATATATCTGGAAGTCCTTGTCCAAGATTAACAATACTGGGATCTGCAGCAAGTTTTGTAAATTCCACCCTAGGGGACATAAAAATTATTGCAACCCTATTAAATCCCAAGAAAGACTAGCTCCTCTTCTGTGGAAATCATTAACACAAAAATACCAACAATGTGCATTTGTTTCAAATTCAAATGTTTTTTTGTTCTATAGTCTGAAACAGTCTGAAACAAGTATTTTAACTTTACTGGAAGTGTATCCAACGCTGTTCGGATGATTTTGGATATGTTTGTGCTCAAAAATTGCCTTCCTCTCTAAAAAATCAATTTCAAACTTGGGATATTTCTGAAAATGACCAGAAGACCACCAGAATACCTCCCATAAAGTTTAGCAATCTGTTTCAAATTTACAACGTATTTTCAAACTAGCGCAAATTAAACCACATAGTGGCCAAAAGCTCACTATTCTCCCTTGAAATACACTACCATTAATACTAACAGCCATTGATCTCCATGGCAATTTATTTATTTTATTTATTTATTTATTACATTTTTATGCTGCCCAATTCCTGAAGGACTCTGGGGGGCTTACAACATAGATAGCAATAGCACTCAGGTTTTATAGACTGCTTATCCAAGTTTTACAATACTCCCCAAGCAGTTACAGAGTCAGCTTATTGCCCCCAACAATCTGGGTCCCCATGGCACTCATGAATTGGTCCAATTCTTTTTTGTTATCAGGCAAACTGGTAGCCATCTACTACGTCTTAGAACAGTCAATTGCAAAGTTGAAAACGTGTAAAAAAATCTTATAACTATCTATTGGAACAACCCTGTTTTGGGTAGTTTTTAAACTATAAAGCACAGGCTGTTCATGCCTCCCTTATTTGTTTATTTGTTTGTTTGTTTATTGTTTTACAGGTTATGTAGCCTGAAAATTTTTGAAAATTCATGGCTTATTCAATCCCTTACCCATATATTTATTCCTAACAACCTTCTATAATTGAATGATGAAATATGTGGCTAAGCTAATGGATAGAATTCTTAGTCAATCTCTTAGTCATACATTTATTCTTACCTCTAATTGTACGCTAAAGTAATCTTTAGGCATCACCAGTAAAAAAATTTTTGTTGAATTTCTGGTATTATTTAATGCAAATATGTGAATAGAATTCAATAAAGATAAAATCAGGAAAGATGTCAACTTCTGAAAACTTAAAAAAAGACGAAAAAAAATCCTGAAATGAAAACTGCCAACTTTTCAGCAGATTTCTGTAGCTGTACTCTTAACAGCAGCATGCTGGTCAATTATTACCAGTACAGTGGAACCTCAGTTCATGGCCACAATTCGTTCCATAACTTTGGTTGTGGACCAAAACAAATTTTCCCATTGGGTTGTATGGAAACACGATCAATCCGTTCCAGACCCTATAAACTGTATGGGTTTTTTAAGATTTTGAAACACACAAATACAGTACTGTAGTTAAATATGCTGGAGGAAAGTCATCTTCGCCCAGTGCAATTACCGCCCAGAAGTTCCCAAACTTGGTGCTCGCTCTTGACGGCTCCCTCCCTCTCTTCCCCACCCCGAGCAGATCCATCCTTCCAGAGGTGGCATGGTCTGCCTGCCTGGGGAGGGGAGCTTGGGGGAGGCAATCGGGCAAAGGTGTAGCCAGTTGCCTCTTCTCCAGAAGCAGGGCGCTGCCTGCCTCCCTCGGCCTCTCACCTGCTCCTGCAGCGGCAGCGGGGCCGAGGCCCTGTCCGGACTCGTCTGGGCTCCAGCCAATGGTGCGAGGCTCGCTTCCTTCCCACCAAGCATCCTTGCTCTACACGGGATCATCTGTGCACTGCCCAGCGCCGGGCTGACCATGCTGGGGACATGCCGCAACCAGCTGCTCATCCTGTTGCTTTTCGGGGTGCTACTCAGCACTACTTCCACCTCTGGCCCCAAATGCTGCGCAGCAGTCTGGCCAACACGGCTGAACCATACAGGGAAAGTTGCCAGTTTGGTTGTGAACTGAGGACTTGTTTGTGAACAGTCAAACATTTAGCTCATTTTTTGGTTGTGAACTGAGGTTCCACTGCATTTAAAAATGTATCTCCTTATGATACAAATCATGGTATACTGATTTCTGCAATCAAAGTGATATTGAAGGCACAAATGAAGATGAAAAATTAGTTCCCTGCACACATTCCCTTTATGTTCTGAGGTTTGATTACTGATTAAATTAATGCTTTCATTTATTATTACTTACCACACATTGTTATCAAGCCCTTCAATTCGTTTAGCGTTTTTGTGCTTGAAATTCATGGCCTAGCAGCAAAAAAAAAAATCAGAGACAAAAGGACTTTTGTTAGAGACAAAAAAGAACATATTACTAGATAGATGGTATGTTAGTGGATGCAACCTCTCCTTTTATACTTTATGTCTGATCTCCACTTATGAAACAGCATAAACTACAATTATATTCTTATCTAAAGTGAATTTCACTTAACACTGAAGACGTAAGCAAGAATGAAAAGTAGATACATCCTGTATGAAAAGGTATAGAAACAAACGAATGGAAACTGGATGTAAGGAAAAAGAACGTGGAAGCTGCTTCTAACAAGATTTACTCCGGAAAAATTGAGAAGGATGTTTGCTGGATACTGAAGAGAAAGAAGCTGTGGATCAGAATAAATGCATGTAAAGATTACTACAAATAAAGAAGATGAGAAAATACTCTAAATGTATCTCTATAGACAAAAAGATAGTTACAGAAAACAAGGAAGAGGTAAGTTTAAAAGAGAAAGAACAGACACAAGAGTGATTTTGAAGGAGAATTTTAAAAATCATTTGAAAAAGGGTGAATGACTAAACAACAGTCATAAATGTGAGGGTTGGTCATGAAGTTACTTTTCCATCACAACAATAACTTTTATCATAACTGCCATCAGTCACTAAACAAGGCAGTCACTAAATGAGGACTTCTTGCAAAGTATCCTTGCTTCCAGCACATTGATACAACAATACATTACCTTTATTCTTCAAATTTCTCTTTGCTCTTCTACCAGTTTAATCTAACCAAATTTTCTCCTTTTTCTCCCTTCATCTTGAGTCATTCATTGTCTTTATATGGCTACACCACTTCAAGAGTGCTTCCTTCATACTGATCAAATGCTTTTATATTCAGTCCAAATTCATTTAGCATTGACAGACTATTCTTGTTTTATCACACATACTTCTTGATAACTGCATTACTTTTTGTGTTTCACCCGACATAACTAACTTTCCAAATAAGATACAGTAGAACACATTTTCATTTGACTGAATAAGCATTCATTCATTACAACAGACCACAACCTCTATCCATTTCTCCATCTTTAATACAAAATACCTACATGGCTTAGGAGTGGGGTACCTTCGAGACCGCCTTCTTCCACCACATGCCTCCCAGCCCTCAGTAAGATCCCACAGGGTTGGCCTGTTACGGGTCCCGTCGGCTAAACAATAGCGGGTCCCTGAGCTAAGGCCTTCTCTGTAGCGGCGCCGGGCCTTTGGAACCAACTACCTGTGGAGATTAGAACCATCCCTACCTTGTTGGCCTTTCGCAGAGCCACTAAGACCTGGCTCTGTTGGCAGGCCTGGAATTGATGCCCACCCCCACCCCTGGAAGAGTTTGGCTGTTGTGTACACGTGTTAGAAATTTTGATATATTGTATTTTGTTGTATTTTATTATTGTTGTTAGCCGCCTCAAGTTCCCCTTGACCGGGGAAGAGAGGCGGGGTGTAAATCAAATCAAATAAATAAATTAATAAATTAATAAATTCTACCAAGGTATACCATGCACTTGTTCTAATTTGTCACCTTTTAAATATAGATTGTAATTGTTCACTTCCCCTGTCAAACACTACTACCTTGGTGTTTGACAGGTTAATTTTCAGATTAATATGTTCATTATATCATACCATCTAATGTTTGGTGAAAAAGAATAAGATATTTAACCAACACAGTATCATCGTCTGCATACAAAATTATATATACATTTACATTGTGAACAAATACACTTTTCTAACATTGCTACAGAACTCCTTAAACAATCTAAAAATGTATTATGGGTTACTGAACATATACCTATATTTTAATGCATTTATAACACCTCATAGCATTATGAGTTTGCACTTTTTTCCTGGATGCTAGCATTTATAACATTTTTTAAACATGGCATACCTTTAATATTTTTGCCTTATTATTTATTATTCCACAATGGAATAGCACAATGGGTATCCTGCATCTATGCAGGGGTGGGCTCCTGGGGGATCACAGGGGTTTGGTAGAACCCCTTGCTAAGAGTCTGCCCAGTTTGGAGAACCCACAAATTCCACTCCTGGCTGGCCGCGCCCATCCCACCCCGCCCCTCCCAGGAATCTCCACACGGCCCTTTTTGGATCCCAGGTAATGCAGGGCCCGCATGGAATATAAGACAGGGTCATATTTTCGGGGAAACACGGTAGGATACTAAGAATCATTCTAACAGTTCCTCAAAAAAATATTAAAACGAACTATGTAACCAGAATACTAAATATAGAGAATGGTATCTTAAAGAGAATTACGTGGAGGCTACTAGACAGAACAGCACTAGAGTCTTCGATTCCAACATAAAAGTGACAATGAGACATATAACCACACAGAGGCCAATTTGATTTGTTTTAAAGGTTTCAAAGTAATTGCATCAGAGATATCCGCACAGAATATCTATGCCAGTTGTGCCTTCTTGGATTGCACATGGAGTGGTGGAGAAGAGCCTTGTATGAATAGCCAGCAGTGTCAATCACTAGTCTCAAAAATACTGTTTTGCATTTAAAGAAAGACCTGTGGAAATCTCAAGGGCACATCTAAACAGAGCCTCAGAGACATTAAAGAAAAATGTAGGAAAAGTTTCTTTGCTATGCTCAATCACATGCTTTGTCCTCCCCTACTTTTCTCTCTCTCTCTCTCCCTCTTTTGGTTGTTGATTCTAATCATCTAAAAGAAAGCTGCCTTCTGTTCCTGCTTAAAAGATCAGACAGGCCAAATTTATTTTTCCTTTTTAGTCCAGTTTTCCCATGGTTTTTTACATACTACAGGACAGCCTCCATCTTTTTGCACCTTCTACAAATGAGATGAGAAACTGAAGTTATTCTGTTTCTTATATCAGCAGTATTTGTAAGTAAGGAAGGTTTTTTGAAGACATTTAAGTAATGCAGTGCAGGATAACTGCCATTAGTGATTCAATAGCAAATGTAACAAAAAGTATGTGCAATTATGAAATCTATGAAGAGACTGAATACATACTGAGCAAGTTGAAAACCTGAAGCATCTCAAAGGATAATTAATCTTCCGTAGAGATGTTCTAATGCCAAGACACTTGAAGTACTGATGAACTAAGAACATTCCTGTGTAACAATAAGTTTTAAGAATGTAAAATAACAGAGACACAACAGAGGCAAGTAACAGGCAAAATTTGTATTACTATATTTTAAAATATTTTAAAATGAACATAGACAGATAAATTAAAATTTTGTAATCAACCAACAGGTAGTACATGGGAAATAAGAAATCAAGAAACGTAAGGAAATCAGGATGGATAAACCTATTTGCTGTACTTGTTGGATCAGAACCCAAGTCCAAGAAATACTAAATATATTTAGAAAAAAGCAATAGGATCAGAATTATCTCTACTGGAAGGTTTATCACAATTTATAGACAGGCTCCATTCATGGATAGTCAGAATTTCTTAAAAGGGAATAGAGTACATTGCATTACATTTTCTGACCCGGGTATAAACTTGATAAAGATTTGAATTGTTGAACTCTGAACTTTGAATTGTTGATTGTGGATCCAAATTCATCTTTGCTCTCCAAAAGAGCGAAAAGAGCGGTGAAGAAGACACAGAAAAGGACAATTAGAACAATCAAGCAGTTGAATATATTTTAGGCTCGTGATAGGCAATTCTGCGGACGAAAACCTCTAGTCGACTGCGTCACAGGTCTTTGTGGGTTGAGCAGCAACCAAGGAGTTAAAGAAGTCATCATGGCAGCCACAATCACACAGTCAAACCTGCCCCTTTGGATATCCATGTGATAACACAATACATAAACAAAAGGGGCATGACTTCAGTCGCTCAATTGGAGCTGCCTCTTGACTTTATTGACACATATCCCAACACTTCTGATGAGTTCATGGGAGCTGATACTGGACATAACATACCTGCCATGATTTGGGATTTATTTTTCTATTTTGTCAATACAATAAACAAAATAGTTTTGTATTTTCTATTTGAGCAACAGCTCTGTACAACCAGATAAGCCCCAAATCTTCTATTGCCTCCCTTATGAAGGAAAACACATGGACGAATTATATTGACCACCATTCTCTATCAGGCTAGCGATCACTTAAATCTCTGGCTGGTAGATCTTGACCTCAGTGGGGGCCCTCTGCCTGCGTTGATTTGCTCCTCCTTTGCTTCAGCAGCTTTCTCCAAATTGTCCTGGCTTCACTTTAGGAAATTTCACATACTCCTTGAACTAAGAATCCAGCAATGTAACATTCCCAACCTATCTCAGGATCACCAACTATCATTACAGCAACAAGAGGGGGGGGGGGAATCCACATGCAGAATTGTCTACATCGTTTGTGAGATGCTAGAACACCCCTTCATCTCTTTCCAAAAAAATCCTTTCTTCCCTTTTTAAAGACTCCAACTCTGCTAACTATGCAATACCACTCCGTTCTTCAAGGGGAAACTTTTTTCTATGAGAGAAGCTATCTCTTACTCTCAGCTAACCAGAATAGAGTGCCTCTTTGGATTTATGGGCGGCTATACAACAAAAGAGACACAGTGGCTCAGCGGGTAAGACGCTGAGCTTGTCGATCAGAAAGGTCGGCAGTTTGGCGGTTCGAATCCCTAGTGTTCCCATTACTTATCCTAGCTTCTGCCAACATGGCAGTTCGAAAGCATGTAAAAATGCTAGTAGAAAAATAGGGACCACTTTTGGTGGGAAGGTAACAGCATTCCGTGTGCCTTCGGCGTATAGTCATGCCGGCCACATGACCACGTAGACGTCTTCGGACAGCGCTGGCTCTTCGGCTTTGAAATGGAGATGAGCACTGCCCCCTAGAGTCAAGAACCGGCTAGCATGTATGTGCGAGGGGAACCCTTACGTTATACAAGAGAATGCTAAGAGCCATGGATGAGAGCAAAATATTACTGTTTGTTTCAATAGATATTATTATACAACAATTATACTACTATATGACTATACGACTATTATACAACAAAGTAGTAGAGAGAGATCAAGTGATCACTCATGTAAAAGTGGAAATCTAATATGGAATTAATTACAGGAAAAAAAATGTTTTCCAGACAAAAGCAGGATGTACTCTCTTTGTATTGATTGCCCTTTCTCATTTCTCATTACTCAAAGCACATGAATGAAATAAAGGTTAGTCTTACTTATGAGGATTTCAGATTATTTTGGGTTTAAATCAGGGATGACCAAGGCATCATTTAAAGAAAAACAACTTATCAACCTTTATTTGGAAAGAATTATGCCACTTCTATCCAAACAAATCTCTGCAATTCAGGACTGAAATGAATTAGAGGGGGGAAAGCAGCAAATCAAATTTGAAATAACCGAGCTTAATTTCCTCAGATGAAAGATTTTGAGAAAGAAAAAGAGTTTTAAGAAAGTATTGGATTGGATCTAAGTATTGAAAATATAGGTTTTCATAAAAACTAAAGGGAGTCCCGATGTCTATATCTTAAGATAATAGTACCGTATATTCATCATGTTATTCTCTTTAAAGCTAAGCAACTTTATGCAACGTGCAAAAAGCAATAAGTATGTCAAGCAAGCCATAATATGAAAAAAACCGAAATAATACATAAATTTAGTTTACACCAACTTCATTCATTTTATCTAGTTCAATTCTCCATAATCCATCTTTTTTCCGCAAATCCTTAAATTAACCCATGTAAGGCCTTTTGCTTTTAATGTCCCATCTCTCTCTTTTTCAGTTTTCAACTGTATGGCTTTCTCAGTTTTCCACTTTCTCTCAACCAATGTAGTTCATGTTTTTCTTTTACTTTTTATATTTTTTTTATATGTGGCCAAACCTTAACACATTTGTTTAATGTTGGTCAACCCACTATTCAATCTAAATTTTATTTATTTTATTTATTTATTTATTACATTTTTATACCGCCCAATTCCCGAAGGACTCTGGGCGGTTTACAACA
>JANHGC010008843.1:193719-207786 GCA_027560395.1 Boaedon fuliginosus
AGTATAAGACGCACCCAGATTTTCACCCTCTTTTAGGGAGGAAAAAAGTGCGTCTTATACTCTGAAAAATACGGTAAATAATGCTGCTGCTTTCCATTTCCAAATCTTAGATCTCTCAAAAATAGCATTTGTAGCAAGGATTTTCTAGCATCTAGCATCCAAAACAAATACTTTAAACTGTAATCTGCAGCATCAATTTCTCAATCTTTCTTACTGGGACAGATTCTCACCCTTCCATTATCTATCCCAAAGGATCCCACTTTCCTGCAGTAAGGGAGGAAACATGAATTGTAAAATACAATTGTACAAACATTCTCATAATTCTACATATAACCCTTTGCAAGGGAAAGAAGTTATGATAATGCGACTGTTTTATGATTCTGTGAATCAAGGGTGTTACTATAAAATGTGTATGATTAGTAAACAACTCTGTCCTTCCCATAATCCATCAATCTGTTATCTTAAAAAAAAAGTTAGGTTCTAAGCATTCTCCTTTCCCATACCTTTCAACTTCACCAACCCCAATTTTAAGTTACAGGAGAAAAGCTAGTCTGAATAATTTACTCACAAAGTTCATTTATTAAGCTATTGACTTTTTAAAATATTTACAACATTGTTTGTACATTATAACACATTTATTGACCTTACCAAGTGCTACTATAAAATATATATTGTGTAATTGTAAAATGAAATTCTCTCCAGTTAGTTTCACAGAGGTTAATAAAACATATTTTCAAGTAAATGTTCTTGGAAGTACAGTCCCCATCACGTCAGTCTCCTAGTAACGGGAACTTAAAATGTCCCTTTACAAAATATTGAAAGTAACATTAAAAAAAACTTCACAGAACGTTTAAATCATTCCAATAATATCTTTGAAAAAGTTTGACTGCAGCAAAATTAAGAGAAAATTTAAACTTCCAGGATTAAAACATTAATGTTTGCGTCTTTTGAACGTTTACATAAAATACCAGAATATTAACATGCTATATGTTATATTTCTAATCTACATTAATAAGAAATCATTATTTTTAAAAAAAAAAACAGATTTGTTAACAGGGATGAGCATTCCACATTCAGTGGGTGAGTGGAAGACAACCTCCAAGAAAGTATTTTATTTCAGTATAGATTTATTTTGAGCCCAGCCTTTACTTACCTAACAATAATAGTCAAGTTCCGTATTTCTCAGGCACAGAATAAGGAAGATGCGGGCAGCTGGAAGATTTTACTTAGACAACTGCCTTTTTAAAAAATTCTGCTTGAAGCTGCTTGCCTTCAGGGGGTGGAGAAAAATCAGCTACAGGTGATTGGATAATACAGAGTTTACCCACCTTTTTGGCAAACACATAAAAAAAGTTATGGCATTCATTTATACCATTTAAGAAACCACACCAGCTTCTTTTCCCGTTTAAAAAGCAAGCTGGACATTTGTTCAATGTATGTCCACAAATAGCAGACTAATGATTTTGTAGGTCTAAATATTGATTAATATAATAATTGACAGAAATGGTAAATCTATAAACGCTATGTAAGTCAGTCCAGCCTAGGATTATGACCAAAAGGATGGTTTATATATACTCAGTTGTGCAAAACCATGAAGATACATTTCTCATGGGGAGCAATGTGATGCTAAGACACTATCCCCTATGAATCACCACACCAGTAGTAAGTAAAATGTCAACAACATTAGGATTTAAAAACTATCAAACAAATAATGAAGCTTGACAATGATCTTCCTTGGCTGATGACCTTAAACTGTCAGGCAAAACCTTGTTACTTAAACAGACATTTAAATAGATCTTGGCTTTTTCTGTACTAGTCTGCTTTCATAAATTACATTTCTAAATTAATTACATTTTAAAATTAATTACATTATTATTTGGGAGCCATTTCTGCTTACTGTTACCCAATGTTAAACTTTGAGGAGCTGTTATTTTTACTATGGATTTGGATGACGGAGATTTTTACAGTAAAGGTATGGATGTAATGAATATATTCTACCTATTGCTAATTTAGAGATGGAGATATTCTGGCCAGATGAAATCTTCCCATCCAGTTTGCTAAAGCTATTTCACTTCTAAATGGATAGCAAAATGGTTATTTGCAGAAAAGGAAGTTAACTCTATCGCTATTTGGTGTCACCAGAAAGAGACAGGACTTTATACACTATAGAGGATTTGATACTATAGGGTATCAAATCTTTTAATAGAGGCAACTGAGATTGTTACATTGCCACTGATCATTGTTACCCACGGAAACAATGCTGTGGAGAGATGATGACTCTCCCTTCAAAAATGTTTTGGAAGAAGCATTTTAGAAATATTGATGCCATGCTAAATGTATAAGTGGTAGGTATGTATTCCCTTATATGTAGTCAAGAAAAGAAGGAACTTTTTTCTAGTCACTAATCAGTTTTTAGCATCCTAAAAAGTGTGCCTAGCATCAGATCCTGCTCTTAGTTCTGATAAGAGTTCTGCTCTTAGTTCTTTTCCTTAATCAAGGAAAAGAGGTGAAGAAAAGCAGTAAGGTTCAAGTTAGTGGGGAAAGACAATCTTCCATGCTAAAGAAAGCCACAACCCTTTCATTATTTTAATGAAACACAATAAGAAAGAGTTGAGCAGACTTCTCCGAAACTACACATCAGGAATGGTATGCATCTCTCAATCAGGCATGGTTGTACCCGTGTTCCATTTATATTTCTGCAAATGTAATGTTCTGGCTAGGGCACTCAAACAGCAAAGCACAGGACAGGAAGTCAGATGAACCAATCAACATGCAGAATATGCATCTCCAAACAACTGCACATTTGGGATGCTGACAAGTCTGCAGCCTTCCGCAACTTATACTTACCCAATAATCTTTTTGCAGTGTACATCTGTGGTGATGCCTCACCCAGATTCTGCTTACCCCTAATGCAGATAATCTGGAAATTTTTTTCTCTTCCCACCCCTAATCCAATATAGGTTTCTACACTAACTTTTATGGTCAGTATAATTTTACCTACTTTGCTTACACCTAATGGTTTCAACCATTACGGGGTTTTTTTTTTAACAAAAAACAAACAAATGTGTGAGCTGAATAGAGATACTTAAATGAGAAACGTATTGTATAAATGTTATTTATATAGACCTAGGTCACGGATTAAGGCCTTTGAACTATGGTGCTGGAGAAGACTCTTGCGAGTCCCTTGGACTGAAAGGCGATCCAACCAGTCAAGTCCTAGAGGAGATCAACCCTGACTGCTCTTTAGAAAGCTAGATCCCAAAGATGAAACTCAATTACTTTGGCCACCCTCATGAGAAGGAAGGATTCACTGGAGAAGAGCCTAATGCTGGGAGTGATGGAGAGCAAAAGAAGAAGAGGACAACAGAGAATGAGGTGGCTGGATGGAGTCCCTGAAGCAGTCAGTGGGAGCTTAAATGGACTCTGGGGGAAGGTAGAAGATAGGAAGGCCTGGAGGAACGTGGTCCATGGGGTCGGACATGACTTCACAACTAACAACAATGTCACAAGAAACACCAAAATTCTCAGGAAGAGTCCCCAAAACGTCATCTGAGTGCTATAAATTCATTAAACCAAGACCTAGGTCAACAGCTCCAAGTAAATATTGGGAAATATAAGATGTCCTGCCTTGAGCAGGGGGTTGAACTACAAGACCTCGGAAGTCTCCACCAGCCCTATGATTTTATGTTCTATGGCTTTATTTTAACTTGTGCATTCTACTCAGAGGTAAATCCCACTAACTACAATGAGTTTACGGAAAATGATGTAGGATGACAGCTTTACAGAGCAATTCAATACATGGTTTCCAGCAGTTCTGAAGTTTACCTAAGCAAATGATCTATTAACTAGGTATTTACTTTTAAGCAGTACAAAGTAAACAGCCTTTCCAATGGACAAAGTTGTTAAACGACTGCAGGTCACGCGGCAAACTCACCATTGCACATACACTATCAAAATGTTCCACTGCAGTCATGTTTATCTTGGGAGTAGCAAAATAGCATCTGTTGTTTTTGCCCCTCCATTAAGATTATATCCTTGGACAATTATGTTCACATTTTTATCCCAGCATGCTTCCAATGTAGCATAGCATTTCATTCCAGCATGCTTTCCATTCAATACAGATTCTTCTATTATTTTATATGGCTTCTATTGCAATACATTTATACTCTTAAGTTATCTCGAGTATAGTTTTTGCAGGAAGATATTACATATATTACACATACTGTGTTTCCCCCCAAATAAGACCCTGTCTTATATTTTTTTGCCACCAAAAAAGGCACCAGGTCTTATTTTGGGGGGATGTCATCCAATGACTAACCTATTAGTTAGGGGTACATGTATATTGGGCGCACATATAAAAATCAAGCCAGGTCTTACTTTCAGGGGAGGTTGTATTTTCAGGGAAACAGGGTACATTATGCAAAACATAGTTTAAACAAAACTGTTGCCATTTCTAGGGATCCAGGGATCTAGTTAACAAACACACTTGGAATTAATCCTTATATATTTTAATTGAAGAGAGTTGCTTAATGAGTGTAACCTTAAAAGGAAATTTTGGGTATTTTCTTTGAGTACAACTGGATTTAATTAAGCAGGTATATACTGAAATTCACCATTCATTCTTATTTATATGTCTGCCCTTCTTAACCAATAACTCTGGGCAGCTCAAAAACATGCACATAAAATAATGTAATACAGAAACCATAAAGCAATACACAGTTCAAAATAACTGAGGATCCTCATGATGTCTCACAGCACTGAACAAAACATGCATACCCAGCTTCACTAATATCCTGGCCCCAAAGTTGAGGGAAAAGCCAGATGTTCAAGGCATCCCAGGTGGCCAACAGGATTAGGACTATCCAGATCTTAAGGCTGTTTATTTTATTTTAATTTTATTTTATTAGATTTATACCCCACCTTTCTTCCCCTGTTCCAAAGGCAGGCGCCGTGAGAGAGAAGGCACCCTTCTGGGTCGCACTAGATCAGCGGCCCCCAACGTTTTGGGCACGAGAGACCATTTCCACGGAGACAGGTTTTTCCATGGATTGGAGGTGGCATGGTTTCATGTGCTGCCTGCATCCCATGGATGGGGCTTCACATGTTTGTGCCAACCAGTTTCTGGCATGCTGGTCCATGGACCAGGGGTTGGGGACTCCTGCACTAGATAACTGTTTTATTTTGCATTATGTAGAGACTGAGCATAAGGTAAGGAAAATGTGACATTAATACCGTTTCTCAGAAAACACAACCCACCCCAATAATAAGCCCAACACTAATTTTTTTGGGGGTGGGCCTATATTACTAATATTATGTGCCCGGGATGGTTCTGAGTCCGACAGTCTGTTCTTCTCCTCCCTCAAAAAAAGTAAGACCCTCCTTGAAAATAAACCCAAGTACTTATTTCAAGTCTAAAAGAAAATAAGACTTGGTCTTATTGTCGGAGAACGGTACTAAAACTAATTCTTACTATTTCCATACTGGTTCAAGCTAAATTTCCATAGCACTCGAATAGTTTCATTTTCAAGGCCAAATTGACTTCCTCCTCCTTCCAGTCATTCCTTTTCCAGCCCTCACTTAGTATGAGGCAATTATGTCTACCCATGATTTATGCTAGTTTGGGTCTGTCTGAGTTCTGCTAAGACCAACAGAATTTTATTAAGTATTCACTGCTTTTGACACCTAATAAAGAGAAGCTGCCTTAGGGTTTGGGGCAAAAAATAGAGATTTTAGCCTACAGAGTTAGAACTGAAAGGAAATATCAGTGGAATATTTGAACCAATGCCAAATCTATAGCACAGAATTTTTATAGACAAATCTATTTTTAATAATAATGTATTAAACCTGTATACCACCTAATTCTCAGTAACTCTGAAATTCTGTAAACTTCCACTTTTAAACATATGTTTGCAATGTAACGCTGTTGATAAACACCAGGGATGGCAAATGATTGGACAACTGAGAAGAATTTGGGGGAAATGTCACAAACACTCTCCCAAAACAGGAATCACGAGGAAAGAATTGCTTATTTACATAATTGCAATGGTAAGCACATCAGTGTATGATCCCTGGCCCATTTAGTCTTACAGTCTGTTTTTATAATGGTCAACCAACTACACAAAGACCGACACTAGTCTTCCAGGAATGGCCTTCAGAGCCAGTCAAACTGCCATCAAGGCCAAAAGGCATCAATCCCATTAGTTCCAATCCGCATCAATCCCATTAGTTCCAATCCATTTCTGAAACCAGCCAAGCTGGTTGTAGCACAACGTAGCCAGCACAACATGGTGAATTTCAAATTTTAATTGTTTATTCTGTTTTTAAAAAATCCTTTGTCTTTTCTGATTCCCCATGGAGTCATTTTCATTGGATAATACAAAGGTCAGCCACTGAACAGCCATTTTTTCAGACCTCCAGAATGCTATTTACTATCCAGACTATCTTTTACCTTTTTGCTTCTAGACAGACAAACAAGCAAGTCATTGATTGCAACTGTTCACCATTTTATGAACTGGGATGCATTCTGAAATTCTTTTTTTTAAAATACATTTTATTAGTTTTAAAAGTAAACATTAAAAAGAAGATACATTATTTGTCTGCATTGGTGTGATTCATTCTGAAATTCTTAAAGGTCTCAGGGTACTGGCACTTTGTTTTTCAGCAAGCAATCTCTTTCTTTGGTTATTTTAAATTAAAAATAAATAACACCATAATTAAATAATATTAACATCAGATGAAGCAAGATCTTGAGCAGATATCTTGAGAAGATACTGTATATATTTTTGTGTCCTCTGATGTGAACAATGACATGGGTAAATGGAAAATCCCTCCAAGCAATTTCTAGATAAACTGAAGATGATGAAGAATGGGTAGTATTAATAGAAGAATTCTCCACTGCAGGAAAAAAGAATGTAGTAGAAGAAGGAAGACAAACGATTCTGCGGAGGAGACTTCCAAAACATGTCCGTATGTGCAAAAAAGTTTTAGTTGAAGTTTTAAGGCAGCTGCTTCCTTAGAAGGTTCCCATAGCTGCCCTGAAAGCTTTCCTCGCTTCTCTGAGCCTGGCTGCATAAAGACTTCCCTTGGAACTGCCAGCAAAGTAGGGTCTGGACAAGCATAAAAGTGCGAAAGGTATCCAAAGTAGCTGTGTGACCCTTTCAGGACTTGATGCAACAGCTCAACAAGAGGTGCTTGGAAAAGCATATTTGCAAAGTACTGTACATCTTTTTAAATGCTTTGCACGACTCCAGAAAAGCAAACCCTTCTGCTCATAAGTGATTAAACGATGTATCAAGAGATTCAAAAGGCACAATAATAATCGCACTTGTTGCACAAAGAGAGGCAAACCAACTTTGTATGATCTAGGAGAATAATTTCGAGCAGCAACATCTACCTTCCACAAGCCAGTATTCTTTAGTTATGGGGATTTGTAGCACCAAAAAATAAAATAAAATCTGGAACGGTGTCAGAGGAGATAAGGTTATACTACATCGTAATAATTATCAGAATAAATACTCACGGTCACTTTGCTCTAGTTTCCTATTATTTGCATGTTATGTAACAGCTGTATGTGCACACAGTTTTTAAACCAGTGATCAGCTTTTTTAAGTACAAGTTGGAACCTTCAGAAAAAATGCATCCAAGAATTTCTGTGAACTATAGCACGTTCCACACAAATCATACTGGTCTGAAACCAATATAGCCTTAAAATTAGTTAAATCAGAAGTAATTGTGAGATTTAACACCTAACAAAATATATAAATAAATATAAATGAACCCTCTGGGGAAAAAAGCTGTCCAAGAATAGCACACATGCTGTGAATTAATCCACACAAAGTGAATAATTTATCCCAGCTCAAGATCACATTCTTGGGCTGAATCAGCAACAATATTGCCGCTTTCTTTTTTTTAAAGATGTGAGATTGTTCCATTCCCTTAGCAAAATCGTATTTTCCGCACTGCGTTAAGCCTATCACACAGAAGTTAGCAGACCTTTAAAACAACAATTACGCCTTTCTTTAAAAAACATTATTAGTGGAGAATATATACAAACAGACTTCATAATCCCTATTTTACACTCCTTACCCCATTGTACTACCATACTGGTAAAAGTCTCTTCAGTCAAGCTTGATTTATGAGGCTTACATGGAACCTTTTGTGTAGGCTTTTTGGCAATACAAATGATCCATTCCCACACGCACTGATGCGCTTACAGAATTCTTCTATGCTTGTGAGTGAGGATGTGTCTTTTTTCTACCAGACCAACATAAACATGCAGTGGATATCAAGAAATAGATTGTAGCCTGCTGAGAACGTACAAGATTGAAGAGAGGCTATGGGGTAGAGGGAAATACATCATGGGTTGGATCAGCTATTATTTGATAGTTTAACCTGAAATGTTGATATATATTTACAGGGTAAAGCCTCCAGGTAATTTTGTACAACAGAGGAACTAAGCAAGATTGGATGGTTAGTACTTGGATGGGAATCTATCCATACTTCCAGAATTGTAGACTAGAAAGGTTGACTTCTTGAAAACCCTCAAGAAATCAACCTACACCACTTCTATATCTTGCCAGAGTGGTTCAAGAGTGTCTTCACATTTATAACAGGCTACATTAGAAGCACTGAGCCACTGAGATCAGCTGTCAACAACCCTTATTTCTTTATATCTTCCCAGTTACTTAGGTTTCTAAGTTGGTCTCTTCCAATAATTCATGAACTTCTGACATTATTCTTGCTATAGCATTTGTAGGGCAAACTCAATGGAAGTATTTTTTCTTGGTTTGGAATAGGGGGAGCTTACCTTAAAAAAAAATCAGTATTAACCTTATGGTAGGCACTAGAATTTTAATCTGCTTCCTTCCTAAACATGGCGAGGATCTGTGTCCCCAGTTTCAGCAAAGACAGTTATAGGGTGCTACACAAGCAACCAGGAACTTGACATGTAGCCTTAGACCATTAAGTTGCCCACCCCTACATATAGCCTTCGTAGTTACACAAAAGGAAAAATTACAAGTAATCTCTCTCTCTCACTAACTTCTTCAGCTAATCTGCTTCTGATATGCATATCTCCAGATTTCACTTCTGCTCTTACAATTTCTTGTTTTTCCCTGTCTTTCCTATCTCTTTTACACCACCCCGGAAAGATAAAACTTTTTAATTATTAAACCTGTCAGCACTACCTTAGAGTCTTGTGAAAGTTTTGAGGCTGCACACACCAGCATACAAGGCTCCCAGAAGGATTTTCATGTACTTTAAACCTCTGTCTATAGGAGACTTTTAGGATGTTCAGACTCACTTTAAGAAAGATTTCCAGACTGCAGTTTCCCACACTGGCCAGTGGAATAATTAAGCTTTTTTCTATGAGCCATATCATTTACTGCATCTTGCCCCACAATTTTCTCAAGAAAAAAAAAATCCTAGCAGAGTTATATGTTGCTCTCTTCCATTGCCACAAATACCTGCAACAAAACTTTTCTCTATTCTTTCCCAAAAAGGATAATTCAAACAAAGAGTATTAACGTGATTTGTCAAATCCTTACCATGGTATCGTATATATCAAAATCGTATATTAAAATATGGTACCAGAACCATTGTATTTCAAAACCCGTTTTGTATCTCATACAATAAAAACATGCCATTATTGAAATGAAAGTGATTATTCCAAACACAATGTAATTTCTAACACAGGTAGTCCTCAATTTACAATTCAATTGTTCGAAATTACAACAGAACTGAAAAACTGATGTATGACCCTAGCAGAATCCCCATAATCATGTGATTAAAATTTGGGCACTTGACAACTGGCATGTATTTACAATGGTTGTAGCATCTCAGGATCATATAAACATTTAGCAATCTGCCCAGTCAGCTTCCAACCAGCAAAGTCAATGCGGGAAACTAAATTAACTTAACAACCACACAATTCACTTAACAATTGGGTGCAACCCACATAAAAACTATCTTGCTTAGCAATATAAATGCTGGTCCCAGTTGTGGTGGTAAATCTAGGATTATTTGTACCACTAAAATGTCTCTCTCTATATATACTATGACTTGGTAGGTAGGTACGTAGGTAGGTAGGTAGATATAGATATATAAAGTCACACTTAGAATATGACTTCCGCCTAAGATTTAAAACAAAGCCCCCCAAAAATCAGAACTCTTCAATAAGAATATATTCCAATGCGTATATAAATTAGGGCAACATTAAAAATAGCAGTGACTTATAATGTGCATTGTAAAATCAGTGAATAGACTACTGATTTCTGAAAAAAATCCAATCTGATATACTAAAAATCAACCAAGAAGAAACAACATTTGACAGTAATCATGTCATCTCTTATACATCATTGCCACTTGAACATTTAGTGCAGATCAATTATACCACAAACGCATTCTTCCCTATATCTTTTTTTAAAAAAAACAGTTATTATTTATGTTTCATTTCCAAAGGAGCCTGCATTTTGTGATACACAGCAAACAAAATTATAAATACCAAAACTTACCAATTATTTTTCTTTTCAAATTGCACTTTCAAGCTCTCCTTAATTGTAAGCAGGACAGGAGAATGGTGCTTGGTAAGTCGTTTCCTTTTCCTTGGCTATGTTTTCAAAAATAAATCACGCTGGCACATTTAACTTTGTTGATAGGTGATACTTCCAACTTAAAAGTAATCTCATAAAATTCTTTCGTTGGTCAGCAGATTTTCCTCTAGAGGAAAGAAAAAGTATTTATTCCAGAGACATATCTAAAAGCTATGAAACCCTAAAAACCAGTTATTTATTCTAGATTTCCATATTCCTAAATCAGTTATCTCGACGACTACTGTGTCATCCTTCAAGCGCTGGATGTTCCTAAGCAAACCGAGCCACTACTTATAATTTTCTTGGCAGTGTCCTACTCAGCTCCACCTCAAGCCACTTTACAAAAAAAAAAAAAAAACAGGCTGGAGGAGGAACCAGCTTTTAAAGGCACAGGCTTAAATTAAATCTTGTAGTCAACATTAAATAAATTGATTGGAGGGGTAGAAATGCACTATCTGTAGGAAAATTTGTAACAACAAAGAAAAAGCTCCAGAAATGGAAATGCAAGTAAGAACACCATGATTTAAACTTGCAGTTTTGAGTGATGTAAGGAAGCAGGGGGTGGGGTGGCGGGAAACCTGGTAAACTATTCTAGAAACATCCTATTCAGAGAACAGAATAACATTTTAGAACCCATAAATAGCAATTCCCTCCCTTAAGCCCCAAGTTTGTTGTGTTGCGTTTACTGTTTGACTTAAGTCAACCAAGATTTGGGACAGACAAATGTGCTCTGATTACATGAATTTGAACTTATCAGGGAGAATGGGACAAATTTTACCAAATTCACATAGAAAATTCATTAGAAACTTGTTATGTTTACCCCTTATGTCCATAATAAACTAGAATTAGGACTTCAATATGAGATCAGCTGCAAGATAACAAATATTTCTACAAAAATGTGCCAATCAGAAAACATTCCCAGGTCTATGATCCTGCCTTATTCTTGCCTCTCCAGAAATATACAGTACTTGAAAATACTTTATTGTAATGACTTTCTACAAACTGGCATTTTTATAATTGAAAAGATATTCTGGAAAAATCTCTGGGAATATTAATATATTAGGGGAGGAAACCCACAAAACTCAGTATATCTAAAATTGCATGGTCAGTATAAAATTTAAAAAGCTTTTGAAATGTTTTCACATTATTTATTGACACTGCAATAAATAATAAAGTCAGTGACGGATCCCTTCTGTCCATTCAAATTTAAGGAAGTAATCATGCTTTTATTGCATTTTTATCATACCACTTGTATCTGCAGTTATGGACATTATCCAGAGACCTGATATGCTGATGATTTACCTGCATGCTAATTAGGTAAAATATCAACCAGGGTCTTAATTCTTTTTTTCCCATGGGTTAGCATTGCTGCATTTTTTTTTTTTTTGTGATCAGCAGCGTTGTTTTATTCCTTTTTTATCATAGACATTAATGATAGAATCCCAGTACTGTATAGCTAAGAAAACAATATTTTAAATTGATTTGTGAAAATAGTAATAATTGTAAATGTGCTGGACTTGATACAGTAAAGAAAGCATTCCTTCTGACCATGTGTGATTCAAAAACCATAAAAATCTAGGTAAAAACTCAAATATGTCAAAGAAGAATTTGTGGTCATCATATTAAGGCAGCAGTCCCCAACCTTTGTGGCTTGGTGGCCTGGCGGGGAGGGGTGACAGGGGAACCAGGCTGCATGAATAATGGGCTGCCATGCATGCACACGCTTATACAGCTTGACTTGCGCAAATGGTGGGTCATTAGTGCATACATGCACACGCAGCTTGACTTATGTAAGTTGAACTGTCTGTGTGCATGCACACTACTCGCACAAGTTGTGTTGCGTGCACTTGTGCGGCTTGGTTACAAATAGGCCACAACCTGGCAGTGGGTTGCAGCCCAGGGTTTGTTATATATTAAGGAATAAGGTGCCATAAATGTCAATGCAGGTAATGCTTGATTTATGACCATTCATTTAATAACCAACTGATGTTACGATGGGCTAGAAAAACGTTAGTTACAACCTGTCCTTGAAGTTACAATTGTGTTCTCATTTTGGGTACTTGATAACAGGCTCACATTTGCAGGACACTATGGTTTGCAAGTTTTTTGGCTCGTTTCTGATTGAAAATGGCAGAAAGAATGCTCTTATAGTATTTTGCATTTATTTAATGACCATGAGTCACTTACCCGTGGTGACTTGTTTTACAACTGTCATAAAAATTGCCATAAAATCAACTTTGCCTTGACTTACAACTGCAATAACTTAAGACTGAAATTCCAAGTTCCACTGAGGTCATAAATCAAGGACTTTAAGATTATCTTACAGCATTTACTGATTCAAGTAAAATATTTATTTCCCTCAAACACACCCATGTCAGTGCAATATCATTAGAAATGTTATGAATCAACTGCATTCCAACATGAAGAAATAATAACCTATCATAATAACTAGTTTGGTCCACTGGCTAAGGCACCCAATCTAGAAAACAGGAAACTCTGAGTTCAAGTATTGTCATAAGCATTAAAACCAGCTGGGTGACCTTCAGACAGTCCCTCTCTCAGCCCAACTCACCTCACATGGTTCTTACCATGGGGAAAATTGGAGGAAAGGATATTGGATATGTTCACCACCTTGAATTATTTGTAAATGTTCTGACCTGGCTCCCAAAGACAATAAGCGCAGTTAATTAATGTTCCCTTTATTAGGAACGCCAGCAAGCTCGGTAAAGAGTCTCTCTCTCTCTCTCTCTTACAGCAGAAAATTGAAGCTTGCTCCCTCTCCTCCTGAAATGCGGTCCAAAGGCACACCCAACTCTCAGTACCACAGATTCCAAGAAAGAATTCCGATAGTTCAAGACAGGATTCAAAAGTTTGGACTATCCGTGGCTGACCAACAGAGAGACAAATAGTTATCTGTCACACCTATTTGTCTCCGCCCCCTGCCTTTTATCCCCAGTGCTAGGGTGGGGCTTAGCTAGCAGCAGTGGCTCTTCCATCCCAAGGATCAGCCCAAAGCTTCCTGCTGCTCTCCTCCTCTCCTCTGCCTTCTGTGCATCTGCATGTCAGGCACGGGACCCAGCTGTTCCTCCTCTTCATCAGCCACCGCTAGACCTGAGGGCTGTTGGCTCTCTATCTGGGAGCTGATGGATGCCCAGGCTCTGCCTCTGTCTCTATCTCTGACCGCTCCATTCCCTCTTCCCCCTCAGATTGCCTTGATGCTGTCCCCAACTCCCACTCCGCCTCATCTGATTCGGCTGCCAGGGGGACCAGTGGCGAATAGGCCACAACAGTAAAACAATAAATGCAGGAAACAAACAAATAATACAACGTAACATGCACATTCCCTTATTTAGTAGTTGTTAATATAAAATGAAGGCTAATATACATGTCCCAGGATAATGTTTATTTATTTATTTATTTATTAGATTTATATCCCGCCTCTCTTCCCCTAACGGGGAACTCGAGGCGGCGTACAACA
>JANHGC010008843.1:242898-282191 GCA_027560395.1 Boaedon fuliginosus
TCCACATCCCCTATTTGGCTGCCAGGATGCTTCAGGGAGGTTTTCTAGGCCAAAAACGGGGCCCAAGGGGTGTGACGGCTCACCCAGTCACATGACAGCATAGCCATGCCCACCAAGCCATGCCCACCAAGCCATGCCCACAGAACCGGTAGTAAAAAAATTGAATCCCACCACTGATCTAGATGTAGATCCATTGAGGCTGAACACTGAGTGCAGTTGGTCAATCAATTGCAAATCCATCTGGTCATCTATCTGACATTGCTTTATCTTATCAAGAAGTAGGCTGTGGTCTACTTTATTGAATGCCTTCCTGAAATCCCAGTATACTGTATCCAGAGATTTTTCCTGGTCCACTAATTTAGTCACTTTATCAATGAAGGTTTTTAACAAACCCATGCTTTTATTGGTCAATCTTGTTCATTTCTAAGTGCTCACAAATCCACAGTGTAATTATTTTTTCTAGGATTTACCTGGTATTGATTTCAGGCTGTAGTTTCCTGGCTCCACTTTTTTTCACTTTTTGAACCTTGGGATCAGATCCGCTATTTTTGAATGCTCTGGCACCTTCCCCCTTGCTCCAGGAGCTCTGAATGTTTTGTTTAGTGGTTCTGAGATTGCATATGCCAGTTCCTTCAGAGCCCTGGGATGTAAACCATCTGGTCCTGTCAATCTGAACTCATCCAAAGGAGATGAGCATTATCTTGCCTATTTTGATGTCTTTCCTGTTTTGTCCTCTAGCCCTTAATTCTTTTTCCAATAAAAGCGGGAAGTATCTTTTCTCTTTTTTCTAATATAAAACATAAATTATTATTTTCCTTTGAAAACCTGGTTTGGGAATATGGGTATACATTTCCGACATATTCCCATGCAGATGGCTTGAACAACTGACTTTTCTAAAGGGCTACAATGACTCAAATCCATCAAACTTAGATTCACTGTCATTGGTCATGTGTTCTATCAGTGTGGCACAGGGAGATAACATTAAGAAATATATTATAAATTGATTTATAGCCAATTAATGTTAACCTTGCAGCATTAAGCATGGAGTAAAAACCATATAACATTATAATTTGAACCTCAAGGGTTAAGAATTATTCTATAAATGGATAGCAAATTTCCAGCATAACAAAATTGTATGTTGCCATCTAAGTAGGCTGCCAATTAGTTTCTAAAATTTATAACAGTATGATTACTGTCCCTGATAAAACTCTCACCCTTTTTCTGGGGTCTAGGACAGCTCAGTGTGGCCAAGTCACCATGGTCAGCTTGAGTTAGTCATGTGGAGTTGTCCTGCAGCGACTTGGATGTGGCGAGTTGGCTGTGGTGAGCTGGCTGCGGCAAGCTTGCCACAGTGAGTTGTTCCATTCTGCCTTTTCTGACTGAAATTTCAGGATTATTTTTAATTATCCAATTAATTAGAATAAGAAACATAATTTTCTGTTCTTGATAAAACCTCAATAATCTTCTTTGATGCTACTTTTTTTTTGTTTCAGGTATTAATTGATAAAGATTGGGTTTCATTTGGTCATAAATTTAATCACAGGTAAGTATGGTTGTTTAGTGTGGGTTCTGTGAAGTGGCAACCAGGTACTTTGCTGCCAGAGAACATCAGATGAACATCTGAATATTGAATATTGACCATGGAACATTTCTGATGGCATCATGTTCTTGTTGTGATCACTTGAGTCATTCTTGACTTTTCGTAAATACATGGACAGGCCTATGCAGTTTTCTTAGTGACATTTTGGAAGTGGTTGATCAGTGCCATCTATCTAAGCCTGAGAGATAATGATTGACCCAGAGTTATCAAATTTTTTTGGTGTTGGGTGTAAGAGAGGATTAGAACTTGAGTCTCCCCACTCCATTCCTGTGCTTTAATCATTAGACCAACCTAACTATCTCATCATGAGTCTAGTGAAATGTAGATGATTTTTGTCCATTTTTAAGCATGTCCAAATTTGATTGAGTATAACTGGATCTTTTCTTAATCACCTTTCCTTTGATTATTCAACTTTTGAAAAGTTTTTCTAGGCATATTGGCTGGATTTATACACTGCACTAAATCAAGATTTGGATTACTGTTTGTTTAAAAAATTATATCAGCCTGGTTCACACATAACTTTTTAAGCATAAACCATGGCTTATAAAGTACAGTGGCCAGGTTCATACATTAGCCTATGTGAAAACCACCACAAATCACATTATGTCTTTTGTGGTGATATATGAGCACAATCTTCTTTCTTAGTCACATTTGGCCAATAAGGAATTTAATTCTGTTTTGTTATGTTCTGTTCTTGGACTAATCAATATATGAGTAAAATCCATTAAGCTATTCAGGCTTTAGCTGGCTATGGGGACCTCTGGGGGAGAGGGGGCAGGCAAAGGAAGGAAATGACATATGGTATCACATAAGGGCCAAGATTTTATACTAACACCACTCATCAGGGCACAAGAATGCAGTTGTAATAGTTGCATGATGATATCATAGCATATGTAATTTTGACATATTTGTGGTTATCCTCTAACTGATGTAGATAGATATACTCTGGCAAATTTTATTCCGCAAATGAGGCAAACAGTAAAACTGACAATTAGGACGGAAGATGTTGTGCCAAACACCCAGAATTTCAGAAAGGTAACAGTTGTGAATTAATATTTTCCCCTGGCATTGACATAGGTATGGCAATTTAGATGGAGACCCAAAGGAGATATCACCAGTGATCGATCAATTTATTGAGTGTGTTTGGCAACTTATGGAACAGTTTCCTTGTGCCTTTGAATTCAATGAAAGATTCCTGATCCACACCCAGCATCATATATATTCCTGCCAGTTTGGAAACTTCTTGTGTAACAATCAGAAGGAAAGACAGGAGCTCAAGTAAGACACTTTTTAAAATGTGTGCACCGTATATCAGAGTGACCCTTTTATTCTGATAAATAGGACACTTCAATGTGGAATCTTAACCAACAGATTAGAGAAAATTGTTTAATCCTTTCAAACTGGTTATATATTAAAACACCAATATAATAATAAAATAAAATCAGTATTTTTTTTAAATACTACTAAAGAATAAAATTCCATCTCCTTGAATACTTATTGCAACCAAAAGAACTATTCAGAAACTGCTTTCCTTGAAAGGAAGATGTCTGAAACAATCAATCTCCTGAATTCTTATGAATATAAGATGATGTTCTCATTTTAACAGTAAATTGGAAGGTTGGAAAATTGACCCTTCCTTTTAGATAAATATAAAACATAACTGTAGAGAGCCCAAGAAAATGGTCTCAGTTGGATAGCTATGATTGTCTGATAATAGGCTGATAATAGGAGTTTTTCCCGTGAGGGTTTCTAATTTTTTCATCTTAGTTGTCTTTTAAATTAATTAAATGAAATCTCAGTTGTTATTGTCAGAAAGTTATCATAAAAAAATATAGTCCCAGAATGTTATAAGGAAAAAAGCCAAGAATGTTGGAATTAAATAAAACCTGGTTAGTTCCTTAGCAAGTTTGCTGACCCTGTTATTGCCCAGAATAACCCAACACTAACACCTATTGATTTACAAAGAACAGTAGACTGGGGTTCTTTGGCTATTTAATTCATAGAATCAGTTACAGAATGAGATTAATGTTAGCACCTACCCAGATCAGAGCACAAGCACTCTGACCAGCATCGTATCCTATGGCAGTAAATCCCATTCCTTAATTTTCTTGTGTCACACAACAAAATGCTTCTTTTTACTAATTTTGAATCTGTTCACAATTATTCTTGGCAGATGATTGCAAATATTGTAAGATAGGTTAAAACAAAACAAAACAGAAAATTACCCAGGCCATATGTGTGTATGGGATGCCATAGTTCCATGATGTCGAACCTATGGCACTCATACCAGAGGTGGCACACAAAGCCCTCTCTGTGGGCATGTGAGCCATCGCCCCAGCTCAGCTCTGTGGCATGCACGCGTGCCTCCCACTGGCCAGTTGACCTTTCGGTCTCTGTTGCACATGCGCAGGGGCGGGGCACATACACAGGGTCGCACACACATGCATGGGGTGTCATGGGGGTCACACACATGCATGGGGGAGGGATGCATGTGTGGGGCGCACACGGGCATTACATTTTGGGGATGCGTGTACACGTGCTTTGGGTACTTGATGCTGGAAAGGTTAGCCATCACTGCCATAGTTTCTATGCAGTATTAGGAAATTTAATTCTATACTGTAGGTTGAGATTTTCCCTAACCATTGGCCATATCCACTGGGGTTGTGGTTCTGAAACATCTGGAGAGCTTAGCCTTTTTTTTTATTACAAGGGGCACCTGATTTCAAATAGTTGAATTCTACCCATCCTTGAATTCTACCCATCTACTCTTTTGACATGCTCACAAAGTCCTTCAGTATGGGAATAAGGGAAATAGCAAATGCAGTTCATAGAATTTTATTATAAATTGGCCTGCAGAATTCAGGAACGGACTTACTCACTTTGGGCTCACTTATGGAAGAATCGTGTTGACTATCTGAACCCTCTGTATCGGGAAGACCACAACAGAACTCTTCATCCACAATCAGCTCCCACCCATTTTATCTACAAGTAAGTGGCATCTGAATTGTTCTATAAAAGATTTGACTAAATGAGCTAACAATTGTCCCTGACTTCAAGAATATGGAAATATGTTGCAAATAGCGGTGAGATTGATGGTAAACTGTCATGAACCTTCCCCAATTCCTTCTCCTTTGCTGAGAAAGTGTAACACATTCTGTGTAGAATAAAATATAATTATATTAATATATAAGATAGATATTTTTAATTGGGACAGGATGTTGTAAAATTGTTTCATTTGCTCACTTTCAGTCACATTTGCTGTGGAATTTTGTAAACAACCTTTTGAAGATAATGCATCCTTGAAAAGTGATTTATAAATATGAAATAATGCCCAGACAAAAGCATTAGATGTTCAAGCTTGGTTTATATAGGTCTGTTTTCTCTCTTAGACCAGAATTAGTGATATATATTATCATTGATGTGGAAGCTGTGATTCTGTTAAATAATAATAAAAAAGAGGTTAAAAAGATGTGTGCCAGATATTGTGATTTTTATTTCTTTGTAACTCACAGAAAGAAATCTGCTTTTTAAAATTAACATCAAGCCATCCATATTTTTTTAAGACTGAAACTGGAGTACGATACGTTTGGTATTATCATTAGACCGTACAGTGTTACAGAGCCTCTTAAAATAGTTTCTCACGTTTTTTTCCAGACAGCTCTGCTCTTTATCCAAGTATGACTTCTAGATCTACTTATAATGATGTAGTTTGTGAATAATCAGAGGAATTAGGTAACATGATAGCTCAGCCTCACTTAGTTTGCCAATAACATGTCTGTTGTAATATAGCTTCTTCTCCAAGACTTGCTAGACTTTCAAAAGATTTTTTAGAATATAATTTTATGGTGAAAAAAATTAAAAGATTAAAGCTAATATAAATGTAGTTTAAAGTAAGAAAAAGAAAAGAAGAAAAAAGTTAAAGAGACAGTTAAAAGTTAAAGAAAGGAAAAGAATACTAAAAAAATAATAAGAAAAAAGATACAAAGTTCACATTTCCAACATAAACTTGAAGTATACATTCTAGACATTTTCTCTTATGATGTATACCGATAGTATGGTACATTATCTTATAAAAATCCTTTTTAAGATTATGATCATTGGAAATTTCAATCCTTTGAAGCACATATTTTCTTGTTGTTCCATCTGTATATTATAATCAATTTTTAGTCTCTTTATCATACATCCCTTCATTGTTTCAAATTGTCCTATAAGTATTTAAAGAACAAAAAAACAACAGAAGGGGGAACAGTGGCACCACTGTTTTATTCCTTCTTGAAATATCTCAAAGTTTTGTTTAGATTTTCATTAACAATTATTTATGCTTTCTGTGACATGTAAATCAATTTTCCCCATGTTATAAAATTTTCTAAAATCCATATTTCAAAAACCTTGAATAAGTAAGACCAGTTCAAATTGTTTGCTTCTTAGGAAATCAGTGTGGCTTGTTTTTATGGTCTTGTTGAAAATATTCTGAAATGTCCAACACATTTTTAACATTGTCTTTTGACTCTTTTAGGTAAAACCTACATTGATATGAATAAATTCTTGCAAATTTATTTTCATATGTTTGCTATAGTGTAAGCATTATCTGAAGCCAAGGTTTCATTTTGCTTGCATTTTGAAATGAACTTGTGGCCTATAAAGTGTCTATTAGAAATGACATACATGACACTAACATCAAAAATATGTGGCAGTCTCACATCCTGAACAACCGAATGAGAATTTGCTTCCTAAAGTTGACTACAGCAGTAAAGCTGAACTCAAAATATTCGGCAAGCTGGATTACTTAATGGTGGGAGTTCAGAAAGAAAGGCTTCACATGTGTATTTCCTGGAAATATTTAATATTTCAACCAAATATTTGTATTAGGAAACAAATATGATAGGTACTGCCTATTTTATTAATTTTGATGCAGGATTTCTATTGACATCCTTCCCCCCCAAGGACTCAAAGTCATTCTGAGTACAAGCATTACATCAGTTATGGGAAAATGCCAATCCGTTGGGTTGTCTCATTTCAATAATTGGTGTAACTCTTGCATTCAGAGTGGCTTTCTGTTTATCAGAGTTCTCATGTCTCAATATCTGAGATATTATATTTAATGTTATTTAAAGTTACACAGATAGCATTTGACACTTTAATCCTACAAAATTGCACGGTCTTAATTTTTTAAAATCTGAACATGAAATCATTCACTTTGCCAAAGTGAAGAATCTCTTTTACAGTCAGAATATTCTGAGAAATAAAGATCTGTTTCCACACTTCTGTGCTGTAAAGATGCCTATAAATATGAGAAGCTGAACAATTTTTATGTGATAATTTTAAAAGCTGAGAGAACTCTTCCCCATTAAATGTTTTCCTAGCACAGAGGCCTGTGATAATTTGTTTTACACTGCACAGTGGAATTTTCCGTTAACTTCTCTAGGAGCAGGTTCTGTGGGTTGAATGACTTCTGTAGGATTTTGAATCTTCTTTGTTTTATTTTCCAGGTTTTGGAGTGGAATGTACAACCGTTTTGAAAAGGGACTCCATCCAAGGCAATCGGTTACAGAATATCTGATGGCCGTGAAAGAAGAAACACAACAGTTGGAGGAGGAGCTGGTGGTATTAGAAAAGGTATGTATAATTGGTTTGCTAGAACTATAAAATGTATATATTGCTGTTTCACCCCATCTTTTGAGCATGTGATTGGCCATTGGCATATGCATCAATTCAAGTATATTTCAACATCAGTGCAGTTGATCAGGGTATTATTTACAGGTAGAGGTAATTTTGGAAGGTTTTCTAGCTGAAGCATTGAGTAGAAGATTATATTTCTTCCATCTGGCAATCTACAGCAGTATTTCTCAACCTTGGCAATTTTAAGATATGTGGACTTCAACTCCCAGAATTCCCCAGTGAGGCTTGCTGGCTGAGGAATTCTACACCTTGAAGTCCTCACAACTTAAAATTGCCAAGGTTGAGAAGCACTGCTCTACGGTATATGTTTGAATCAGGTATTTATTTCTCTCAGCATGAAAACAGCTGTCAATGAGCAAATTTCTTACTTTCGGTACAATTTCAAAATCAGTTTTCCTGTGAATCCTGTGTTTTCCCTCCTGTGATTTACGATCTGTGGAAGACTTCTTTAGTTAAAACGAGCAACAGGAATTCCAGAATTACACTCAATTTCTAATTAATGACTGATTTCTCCATGTTGCTAGTCTTTCATACCACAGTAAAATGTGGGCCTTATTTGGGTGAGCTATTTTCAAAGCAATTATTTCTCACCTTTTCTTACAGGTCACCTCAAGCTTCTCCTGGCTATTTTCTGATAGGCAACTTACTTGTTGCTGGGATTTTTACCAATAAAATTTAGATCTAATTATGCTTCTCCTTTTAATGAAGCAGGTATTTAATAGAACATGCTGGAAGGAAAAGTTTTAGTATTTTGCAATAGAACCACTGAAATCAGCCCACCCTTATTTAGATTTCTAGGTAATCACCATTCAATCTATATGTAACCTCTTCCTTTTTTGCCAGCCTAAAATGTCCTTATCCCCTGAATATTCCTCCTTAACTCAGGAGCTGACTGCCACATGCTTCAGGTGTCTATGATAGCTGTAGTGGATGATTCTGTTGCATTTGATGATCGGCTAGGACTGAATGAGAATCAGTCACATCTTTTCTGTACATGCATACTTGGGGAGAATTATTTTCTATTTTTTTTCTTTTTTTTACAAAACTTTCTAGTCTTTAATTGCCCACTAGCCGCAGGGCTACATTCTTGTCATGTTTTCGTTCCCATTTCTCCTACTTCTCTTCCATTATTGTGCAATTTTGTTGAGTAGTGAGGTGATAAATGGCACAAAATGCTCCATGAACATGGAAAAAGGCCTAGAAATGTGCTTTCTTCCCTTTCTATAATCTCCCACCTACAATTTCTTCTAGAGAAATCACGAATAACCTTCCATGTCAAAGAGAGACTTTAGAAAACTGCAGGTATATAAATCTGCAATTTCCTAGGCTTGTTTGCTTTATTCACTAACTCACTCACCATTTACTCATTGACTAGTGCACCACCCATGTCTCCTAGAGGTAACTCTACACAGCTTACAGCTTTCTGGTAATAAAAAAGCACGAAGTCCCAAGAAAGTCTAGCCTTGCTGCTTTTTCACTTATTAGTCCTATCCAATCCATACTAGATTTTGTAATCTTCTATTAATTCACACCCACCCACACCCACTATTGGTTAGTAGGCTAGGATTGATGGACCTATCGTTCAGAAATACCTGGAAGGCCCCAGCTTCACATGGATAGTTTGGATATATTTTAACAGGCCAATGGATTCTTGTTTCTTGTGTTGCAGAGACTGGCAAAACTTACAAACAGGCAATTAAATAATGAGGAAAAGATAAAAAAGGAAAATGGAAGATCCAGCGACTGCTTGGCCAAATCACTCCAAGATTACACCTCCAATCTGAAATCATTCCCTTCTCGGAGTTCTTCACAGGGAGATGAAGACTCAGCACTCATCCTTACACAGGACAACCTGAAAAGCTCTGATCCCGATCTGTCAGCCAACAGCGATCAGGAATCTGGTGTGGAGGATATGAGTTGTCGGTCCCCAGGTGGAGGAGGCTTACCCAGTGAAGATAGCACTAAAGACCATGATTCAGATGAAGCTGTTTTTCTCACTCGTTGAGTGATAACTTAATCAGTAGTTATGAAAGACTGCCTATCAAAACTTCCAAAGGGATTTATGCACTTAAAAGAGTCCATATGTGACAAAGTAAATAAGCTAGAATGTTTTTGCATTTATTATCTTCCGTTATCCATTTACAGAGCCATATAGAACGAACATTTTGTTTTACGTAACTATTATCAATAGGATAACTGTGTACCGTAAGACCACTCCAAAGAAATGATAAGAAATAATGTTTAAACAACGCCAAAGTCAATCCAATCCAATTCAGACCAAACCAATATATAATGTTATCTTACCTTGACACCAAATAATACTCAAATGAAAAAAGCAAATAGATCTGTTTGGTTTTTTACAATTTTGAAAAAAATTATGAAGATGGCCATGTATGGACTTAAAATATTCTCAGAGATACCTGCTTATTGAAGGCCATTGCTGAAGAAATTTGGAAAATTAAGATTGAAATAACCAAATCATTTTTCCTAGATTAGTTCTATGACTTGATTGGTAGTGGTAACACTTCGTTGATGCCTCTGCAAGTGCCGTTTCCCCCCATTTTTCTCTTCAAGTAGCCTGTCTTCAATTGAACAGTTTCTGGTGATCATATGGACACATTCATGTTCTCCTGACAGAATGGTCTACCATTGTCTTCTCCCAGGATTTCCTTCCTCTTTTCCTCCCAATCCTGGATTATTATGGGGATCCCCCCTCCAAATATTAATCAGGTCTAACTCTACATTGCCTTTTCACATTTGGCTGATATTAAATTATAGGACAGAAGGTGGGTCAGGAAGAGATTAGCTCTACCTGTACTTAAATCATGCCCTTCAGGTTAATGTAGTGGAGACTGTATACTTTTCATCTTCTGAATTGTGGAATAGGATAGAGATCATGACAAAGGAGGGTGAACATGGGCACACCTATTCTCATGTATATTTTTTGGAGTGGACTATTGGAAGACTAGGGGATCTAGTAGATTAAAATACTTTAATCTATATGCCATTTCAAGAAAGCTAGGAAATTCTAAAAAGAAAAAAACTTTCCAAATTTTCTTTTATATTCATCCTCATCCGCTTGCCATAAACCATTGGTCCTTTCACAAATATAGGTAGTCCTTGTTTATTGACCACAATTGGGATGGGCAACCTGTTTAAGTGAAGCACTCATTAAATGAAAACTGCACAACCACAATGACATAATTATACTTCAGTTTTCCTTTGTTTCGGGCTACTTCCTCCAACTGACCTGGGCTTTCCCCCCCCTCTTTGAGGTTATCTTTGTATGAGGTAAATAAGCAAGTGAGAATAAGAGCAGCAGAGGCTGTGAAGGTCATAAATATGGGTATTGACCACCAAGTTGTTTTTTTTAGCACTTCTGTAACCTTTACCATCTGTTGGCTTTTTTAAACATTGAAGTTTTCTCCAACCAAAATTAAATGTAATTGACTTACTCGCCAGTTACACATTTAATGTCCTTCCTCCTCCATACCCCCCAGCTAAAAGTTCTTATTTGTTACTTAATTTATTACTGATCGGGGAAATGAGGCGGGGTATAAATCTAATAAATTAAATTAAATTAAATTAAATTTTTGAGGTATCCTCAAGCAGGAGACTAGATGTAAGAGTTTCAGGGGGCACATTAAAGCTAAAAGGGGAACCTGGGACCAAGCTGGCCAGTAAAAGGATGTGTTCTTTGTAGAAGACATACTGAAAACTATGAGATTTGTATTACTAAACATAGTAACGGACATGAATGGTTTTAAAAGGAAACTAGTTTTACCTAGGGAAGATAAAGCTATCATGTCTACCTGTTTTAATGACTTACTTCACCTCACTAAAATTTGATAAACAGAGCAGACAGCAATTGCACCTCATCAGACCATCTAAATCAGGCAAATATAAGAACTCTTTGCTCTTTTGGTGAAATAAAGCGGGATCCTTTGGAGGCAGAGCATTTCTCCAATGGCCCAAATTCTAGGGAATTTGGTACAATGCATCTTGCATTGAACTCCCACCGTGAGATAGCTGTTTTGCATGCAATAATGTTATTTTTTAAAAAATGTTACATGTTTATACGTTCATAACCAGATTTTAGTATCTATCTTACTTTGACACAAGGTGTGATGTACTCAACAGGTTGTGCTGAAATAAAATACAAACATACTCTACTGTGAAATGGCTACGCTGTATCAAGTATGAACTGATGAGGGTCAAATCTGCCGTAAAAATCTACATTATGGAAATACCGTAGAATATTCCATATTGTGTCTTCTAGAAATTTTGTCTAGTGTGTTTTACACCTGCAGCTATTCCTATGCAGCTCCTGGTTCTACTTGGAGCCTAGAGATCTTTCATTTAATAGGTTGTCTTGTATAGTGCCAATGCTGCATTATTATTACTAAAATTATTGCAAAATTAAAGATATAGTATGCACTGTATACTGTTGGCATTAAAAGTATAATTTAGAACATTATAAACAATATTTTGTTATCCAATTAAGTCTTTTTTTTTTACTGTTACACTCTAGAATCTTAATTCAAAGTGGTATTTATATCCAAAGTGGTATATAGCAAAACATCCATAGTGAACTCTTGAAAACTATTGTAAGTTTTATATCTTCTCAATTGAAAACAAAATGACTGAATTTTATAACTAATCTGTTTGCGGCTGAAGTGGCACATCACAATAAGCTTTAAGATGATTAAATGGGAGTGCTGTAGTAAATACTATTTGCAATCTCATGGTCAGCCAAAACCAAAGTAGGGTGGGAGTGGCAACAAAACATTCCGGTTTTTATCCCTAGAATGGAAGGGTTTGGTCATTGGTTTCAGCCATCTACTTTAGGATTCTAGTTTATTTTTCATATCATACTCATGTCCAATTCTGCTAATGATTAGAAAATAAATCCACATTGAGCTACATATTTGTTTTCAGGAAGAAAGGTGACTTGGCAGTCCTTACCCTTTAAAAAACATAACCCACAGCTCATTCATGCATGCTGATAGCTTCCTAACTCCCCACTGGCTTTTAGTGCCATTTGTCTTGGTAGTCCATCATCTAAATATACTGTTACAGGGAATGAAATGATTTCTCAGGACTGAGCATCCGCTGTTTAAACATCATGAATTGGCTCCCTTTCCTCTATGGGATCTCCACTGTACAGAGGCTTCCAAATAATAGGTTACCAAAAGGGTCCCGTTGATTATATTTTTGTTACCGTTGATAAACAAAATTAAACTGAACTTGAAGACATGTTCAAATAGTGGGTTTGTGCTTGCTTCCCTGATTTTCTCTTGGTTGATTCCATCACTACCTGTGTTGGAGTATTGTTATCAATACTGTGATATGATGCAGAGTTTTTATAACTATATAACCAGCAATTAATATAAGAGAAAGAATTTCTAATTCTTCAGTTATCCCAATCTGTGCAAGGCATTTCAGGATCTAAAGAGTCAATACAAGTGCACACAGCAAGGCACTGTTCCTGTATGGAAAGAAGGGGCTTGAAATGTAGGAAACGCTACAAACACAGCCTTTTTCACTATATATAAACCCATGCTGAATCAAGAAGACCTTGACAGCAACAGTATACAATTCACAACCCACTGATGAGCACGCTTCACTTGGAAGAGGACTTGTAACATTTTGAAACTCTACCTTTTGGTTGATTTCAAGCACCATTAAGAACAGTGTCTTTATAAATTGCACTTGGTTGGGTTCATGTAATGCAGTTATCATAAACTATGATTCATTAGCCACAATAGCTGAGTTCACATTGAGTATTAACAAACCATGTTGTGGCTTAACTTGGATTAAATTTTAAATTAAATTTCTAAGCAGTAATTTTCCTCAACATTTCTAAGTGAAGGAAAAATGGTTCAAGCTTGACATTTACAAAAAATAAAAAATAAAGTCATAACTGTACTGTTTTCATTTACATAAAAAGACCATGCAGCAACAGTAAGAGGTATGTACAATTAAATAACTTTCAAACACGTATTTTTAATTTAAATCTAAATATTGCCAAAGGGAGAGTAACTGAGATCAGGAAACAAGGATTCCTGAAGATAATTCTAAGTGGCAGAACTGATAATCTAAATGACACATGTAAGCAATAGTATTTGTTCCACCAAACTTATTTATTTCCAGTTTAAGTCTCAAAAGTTATCAGTATGTCCCAAAGTATATAAAGCTGAACTCTACAGATACTTTTCCACATGAAAGAATGGATTATTCTGCTTTAAAAATGCAAATATCAATACTGATCCTTTTTGGCGAAAAGCCCTATGAATTGTTCAAGAAAATGAAATTTATTCCTTAACAAAGCAATAAAAGAAAAAAAAGTCATGAATGTATACTCATTCTTAGTTTTCTGCAATATTGTCATTTATAGATTTTTGCCAATTATCTAATGAAAAAAAAATGAGTCCAAGATTTAATTATCTTAAAAACATTTTGAGTTCTTATAAACATGCAAGACAAAAAATTAAATTATTTTTATATGAAAATAAAATTCTTTGGTTGTATTTTTAGTATAGGATAACTTCAATTTTACCTCGGTAGAACAGTGATTTAGGACTGTGGTTATTTCACTACATTTTGCCAACATAATACTGAACAGTGAATAAACTTGCTTATTTTATGTCTGATCCGGGGGACTGAGAGATGAGGGTTTGAATCAATTCTATTGGATCTAAATAATATAATGGTTGATAATATATATGTACTAGATAAAGTTCTTTCCTTCTTGGTTTCAAAATGCTGATACAAACACATGGACACACTAGGGTAAAAGAGAACAGAGATCAGGAAATAAAGCAAATGTAGGAATACCAAGAATGTATACAATCTACCCACTCATTTGTTTCAACACAAATTAGAAAGTAAGATTCAAGAATGGGGAGGATTATGCCTATCTCCATTTGAGACTTGAGGTAGGATACTTCCCAAAGCGATGAGTGGCAAAATTAAAAGAAAGGATTCTACATAAAATCATATTGATTTCCTCTAAAAGTTTGAAGGAGTGTTTAAAACTTTTAGTGCTTCAGTTTCTTAGCTACTCAAGTCTGATTGCAGTAGTGTATACTTAAGTACTTGAACTCTTATGTAGTGACATGATACAAAAACGGGTGAAAACCTGATTTCAAGAAGCTGGATGAAAAATCTACCTTATTTTACTCGTAACTTACTTTCACCAACCAACATTTCTATGCCTCTCCAACAAACCAGCCAGTATTTAATAAGAAAATTATGGATTATGCTGTATAAAATTTAAAAATCTAGTCAAAATTACATGTTTAAATATTTAATCTATAAAGGTGGTAGAGACAGCAGCATGAAATTAAATATGATTAAGGGTAATCAATAACAAGAAGTATTAGTGCAAAAATTGCAGTAGAAGTACATTTTGAATAAAATAAGAATAGAAAGACACTCTAATTTGTACAAAAAATCACCCCCAGTTCTATATACAGTTTTTTTCTATAAATACAACCATAATGAAATGCTTATTTGCAAAATAATAGATCTATGAAAATGTGCTTTGCTGGATTTGTTGCCTTAAAATTCTAATTAGTTGGGAAAAAAATCTGTGAATAGAAAAAAGTATCTACCATTAGTCAAAATTCTCAATGCACACATACAAAACTTTACATTTTCTTAAATTCAGATTAATTTAAGGCAGAAAATTTATATCCTTTAATCCCCGATTGCACTGATTGTTTTCATAAAAGGCTAAATTCAAAAGACAAAGTAAAACTGTATATATTGTTGAAACATATTGTTTGTATCATGGCCATAAAGTAATTATCTTTAATGATTTCCCTCTGCCCCCGCACCCCATTGCAGCATTGCATAATCCACAACTCTCCATGTTCATGTCCCAAATGCTCAGAAAAGCCATTCTGGATGATTGTGGGAACTACTAGAGAATGAAATATGACCATCTAAACTTTGGCCAATTCAATTTTTTTCTGGGGGCATTTCTTCACAAGCAGTTGACATTATTTCTAACTGTTTTTACATGAAGCAATGTAAAACTTTCCCAATTACATAATCAAAAGCTTAACTTCTTGTACGTGTGGTTTTTGTTCTGTGGTACTATGTAACACTTATCTCTGGACATACATACATACGTAATTTATATGACTATACACTTGCATAATACATATGATAGGAACATGTCCTATCAGACATTCAGAATTGTTGGACAATATTTACATGAATGCATCCTGATAAAGTAATGTGTGACAGGCAGGACAATTAGAATTTGCCTCATATTTGTAACATACCTATAATGGAGCATGAAATTGGCCACGCATTGCTATTGCCTGTTGTAGTTTTTCTTCTTTGGCTCTTCTACAGTGGCAAATCTAAGGAAGAACAATTTAACACCATATATTCCAAATTTACTTTGGTGGAAAATAATGCTTCTAAAATAATCAAAATAAAGAAGTCAAACTTTTGACTAAATTTGTGTTCATCTCAGCTAGCAAGCTTCATGTGCAGGCTTTGAGTACAATAGTTGAAGGTAATTCATATGCTTAGATTGCATTCTAAGGACACTTGAGCTAGGACAAGGAATTACTGATTTAAGACTGGGCAAATATTCTTCTAGCAGTTTAAACAATTAGTTAACAGCACACATTACAATATAGATTATTTAAAAGCTATCAATAATAATATCAAGGCACATTCTTTCTTGGGTACATTCTCCTTGGATTTTGCCATTAACAATGATGTTATTAAATAAAACATATATATTCAAATCATTCCAATGGAACAAAATTCAAAATGATTCTGTGCCCCAATGGAAGAAAACACTTGACACATTATTAGGGTGTTCTTTCATACAGAAGTGGGGAACAGGCCTCTTCCGCTTTAGGTCTTTAGCCCAGTACCATAAGGATGGATGGGGTAATATATTGACGTTTGTTTTTAATCCCACTTACTTAAGCAATTTAAACAACATACTATACCACTGTTATTTACCTATCCTTGCATAACACTCTGCATTGCAGATAGCAGGAAAGTGATAGGACAGTTGTATTTTTATCATTCACAAAGCAATAATTTTAATGCATACTTAGCTTGCCAGAAATGTTAGACAATTTGGCAAACAAAAGCCATTCTGATATAGGAAGACAAGTATCTGTACTTCTCTGCTAAATACAAGAATCTGCCTTCATGCAGTCAATTATGTCTATTTTTAAAACAGCAAAGTAAACCTGAATTTTACTTATTCAATAGTTTTCAATTGGATTAATTATAATTTTATTTAATGTTTCAAATATTTTAAACAATTAGGTTTTGAAATCTGAGAAATCTACATACTGTTCTTTTCTCCATGAAACTGCTAAGAAAATCGTCTATTTCCGTTTTCCCTTCCAAAAAGTCTTCTGCAATAGTGTCAGACTCCTCTTCAGCTTCATGGGCAGCCACTTTCAATCTTGCCTGCAGGGCACTTGCACTGCAACTCTGTGAGAAGAACAGTGTGTAACTTGGAAATGTTCAGTCCATTTCCCCAGGAGGTCCACAGGGCTCCCCCCACCTGGCATTTTGCAAAGCAATTACAACAGCTTGTACCATACCATTAACCTTATTTAACTACTATGGTTGTCCATCTGTGGATGGATTGATCAGTTAACTTTTTATTTATTTGCTTATATGCCACTTAGAACTGTCAGCCTGGGGCAGCTAAAAAAAGGATAAATAAATCATACTTTTAACTCCAAAGAAAGAAGATTAAGAGGCTAGGCTCCAAAACAGGGCGGGATTGGAACTAGAATCCTGTCTTAACAACCTCTGTACAAATAAGTGAATAATGTTTTGTTTCCTCTGGCAAAAAGGAAAAGCTCACCTCACTAAGTTCATGCTGCCTTTGTACTTTCTTTTCAAATGTGGTTTTGAAATGAATCAGTTGTTCGTACTAGAATAAAAATACGTTTTTATCAAACAGGGTCAGAAATCAATTCTCAAATTGGAGAAAATATTTTTCCTCGTACTTACTTTATCTAGTATTGTTTGCCTTTTTGACTCCAAGTTTGGTTCCAATAATAAATTTTTTTCTGCAAGGTAAACCCACTGTTGAATTTTAGAAGAATATCATTTTTTAAATAAAATGTTATTCTAATTAGAAATATTAGGAAGTCTTACTTGCTAGTTCTTCAATACTTTTCACTAAATCATCTTTATCATTAATTATATGCTTCAATTGGGGAAGATTAACAAATTGTTCTAGCAGTATATCTTCTTGTTCATTCATGTCTGTCAGCTGTGATATGCTGAATTGCAAAGAAAATAAAAACAGTATTTAGCAACCAGGCAAAATATACACAGTATTATTTTGACAACTGTATATACTGAGTTTCTTGATAATGTGCCATTTCATTCTGGTATATATAATGCTAATCCTTGTCTCATTAAAAAAAGGAACACATATGCAAGACTAATGCTTTAATTATTTCCAAAACTTGAACTCAATCACTGATACTTTCTTGAGAATGCCATAACTTTTAGATAATGAATCCTGATTAAGTACCAATGCTCATGGCAAAAACAGCTGATGGCAATTACTAAACAAATGAACAAAGCAGGAACATGATCAAATACAGTGTGTGCACAATTATTAGGCAAGTTTTATTTTGGAGGATTAATTTTATTATTGAACAGGAACAGTGCTCTTGGTCAATCGAAAATGTTAATAAACTTCAAACCTGAATATTTATGAAAGTTAAAATGAGATTTCGGGTTTCTTAGAAGAATATCTATGTGTGGACAATTATTGGGCAATTATTAGTGTGCAGGATTATTATGCAACTAAATGAAAAATGAAAATTTGCTCATCTCACTTGTTTATTTGGATGTTAAAAGTGAGAATAATAAACAAACAACTCAAAATGTTCAAATAAACATTTCTGACATTTCAAACAAAAAAAATCAGTGACCAATATAGCCACCCTTCTTTTCAATAAGTCATAGGCTTTCCATTCATAGAGTCTGTTAATTTCTCGATCTATTGACAATCAACTTTTTGTGCAGCAGCAACCACAGCCTTCCAGATACTGTTCAGAGTGGTGTGCTGTTTTTCTTCACTGTAAATCTCCTGTTTACGAAGGGCCCCCATGTTCTCAATAGAGTTTAGGACAGGTGAGGAAGAGGCCATGTCATTTTTCTTTCATCTATAAGGCCTTTACTGGCTAGCCACACCATGGAGTACTTCGATGCATGAGATGGAGCATGGTCCTGCATAAAAATAATGATCTTCTTGAAAGATGCAGACATTTCTACCACTGCTTGAAGAAAGGATTTTTAGAACTGGCAGTAGATTTGAGAGTTCATTTTGAATCCATCTTCAACCCAAAAAGGTCTAACTAACCCATCTTTAATACCAGCCCATACCAGTACCCCACCTCCACCTTGCTGGCGTCAGTTGAAGTGAGGGTCTGTGCCTGTTACTGATCCAGCCATGGGCCCATCCATCTGGTCCGTCAAGAGTCACTCGCATCTCATCAGTCCATAAAACCTTTGAAAAATCTGTCTTCAGATATTTCTTGGTCCAATCTTGCCATTTTCAACTTCCATGTCTTGTTCAGTGGTGGTCAGGTTTTGGCCTTCCTTACCTTGGCCATGTCTCTGAGCACTGGACACTTTCTGGGCACTCCAGGTAGGTTGCAGTTCTGGAATATGACAGCACTGGAGGATAATGGGTCCTGGTAGCTTCAAGTTTGATTCTTCTCACATCTTTGGCATCATTAATGCGCAACTTTTTTTCTCAACATGTTCCTTGCGATCCTGTTGACTATTTACGACAAAACATTTGATGGTTCTGTGATCACGCACCAATATCTTAGCAATTTCAAGAGTGCTACATCCCTCTGAAAGACTTCTTACAATTGTTGACTTTTCAGGGTCAGTTCCATCTCTTTTTTGGCCCATTTTGCTTGAGGAAAAGCAAAGCTGCCTAATAATTATGCACACCTTGATATAGGGAGTTGATCTCTTTAGGCCATATCCTCCCTCATTAAACAAATATACATCAACTGATATGCATATAGCCACTAAGCATTCATGTTTTACACAGCTTTGAGGTGGAAAATATCCATAAAAATGATACAGTCAAAATACTCACTTGCCTAATAATTGTGCACACAGTGTATTTACAAAAATAAACGTGAAACTGGTACAGTACTGAAGTTTTTACCTTTTACTCAGATCTAGCTAAAGAGTTATTTTGCTGATGACATATTTTATACTAGGAATGTTCTGGCTTTACTGAGATATAGATATAAGCTCAACTTTATGGTTTTCAACATCGAGGAACGACTTTGACCCATATTTGGAACACACACACACACACCCCCTTTAAAATCTTACCTTAGTTCTGATAGTTCTGGAAATACATCTGGAACATCAGGCATTTTGTACCCAAATCCATTCTGATTTCCCTAAAAAGATTAAACAATATATATGTCCTTAAATAACAATCCAGCTTGCATGCTATCTATATCTATACAACAGAACACTAAGCTAATTGACAACAATTTTTCCTGTATGCAAGTTCTATAAAATCTCTAAAGATTTTGGAGCTCAGAATATCATCTTCTTAAAAGTATGTTCACATATTGCTGGCAAATTCAATTTCTCTAAATATTAATATTTGATATTTGATAGGTATCTTTTGGGAAAAGAACAGCTTGTCAATACATACCTGTGATAATGTTTCTGTTGTTGGAACAGGCAACGGCAAGTCAGTTATCATGCCAAAGGAAGGAGCTGCAGGTCTGTCTGTACTATAACCTGAAGAAAGTGATTCTGCAAGGGGCACAGATGCTACAGACCTATTTGTTTCTTGTGGCAGATATGCAGAAAGAAATGGAAAATTCTGACCATATGTAGGAATTCCAGTTGGCTTGCTGTAAAGGCTAATGGGGGGAAACAATCTATTATCAGCAAATTATGTTATTTTCAGGTTTCTCTTCTCAAAATGAAATTGTATTAAGCATTAAATAGGTTTCTGGTTAAACAGTTGACAAAGTTGTAATTAATTCTAACTGAATGCATGACAAGCCATCCTATTACTCTTATCAATGCCAGAGTGATCACATAGCAGAGATTCACCATTTCCTGAGGCATCCAGACATGGCGGTCCTTTTAATCCAAGTAATTAAAATTCAGGGGCTAACTAAAACTTCAGCAATATTTTGTTATGAATCAGTTATGTCAGAACTAATGAGACTTTTCAGTGCTAATATAATCCAAAGTATAAGACATGCACTTAGTATCCAAATGCTGAAATTTAGAAAATCTTTCGCTTTCAGTGGAAACAAACCTGTAAGTGATGGAATGATGCATTTGATGTTACTATACGTAGGCCAATGGATCCTTGTATTTTATACATGCTATAAACTCTCCCCTTTTTGTGTCACATATTACTCCTGTTCTATACCTCCTTCAACCAATTATAAACAAGCATTTGTACTCATAAGTTGAGATAGATCAGGGGAAGAAAGATGTTTATTTATTTATTTATTTGATTTATACCCCGCCTCATTTCCCTGGTCAAGGGAAACTCGAGGTGGCTAACAACAATTAATATAAAAACAATCAATACAATATAAAATATTAAACAAGGCAGTCAACAAAACATTCAAGGGGGAGAGGTAGTTAATTCCAGGCCCGCTGACAAAGCCAGGTCTTTGTGGCTTTTCAGAAGGTCAACAAGGTGGGGATGGTCCTAATCTCGGGGGGAAGCTGGTTCCAAAGGGCCAGTGCTACCACAAAGAAGGCTTTAGTGCGGGGACCTGCCAGCCGACATTGTCTGGCTGACGGGACCTGTAGCAAGCCAACTCTGTGGGATCTAACTGGGCACTGGGAGGCAAGAGGTCTCGAAGGTACCCCGCTCCTAAGCCATGTAGGGCTTTAAAAGTTGTTACTAGAACCTTGAATTGCACTTGGAAGACCACTGGCAACCAATGCAGCTCACGGAGGATAGGTGTTATACGGATGCACTGAGGTAGATCCTCAATCACTCGCACAGCTGCATTTTGTACCAGCTGAAGTCTCCGAGTGCTCTTCAGAGGGAGCCCCATGTATAGCACATTACAGTAGTCCAACCGTGAGGTGATGAGGGCATGAGTAACTGTGAGAAGAGACTCCCAGTCCAGGAAGGTGCCATGGTGTTCCTAAATGATCCTTAATGAAGCACTTGAACATTCTTATTTGATTGTATTAGGAATTGCAAAACTATACTCTTAAAATCATAAATTAATGAGCAATTAATAAAGTGTCTGCTGATAAGATGGAATAAATAAGAATTAAAAACCACAGAACTGACAATTAAAAGCTGCCTTCAGAAGATACAGCAAGTGATGCAGAAGTAATCAATAACATATTCACAGGTCTGATTCTGCAACTGCGTTTCATTTTTAAAAGAGCCTCTTTTTTCTTGCTTTTTTCTTTTTGGGAGAATGATCAGAACCACACTGGAATTGAATGAGTTGTCTACAGCATTGTCTGATAATGAAAGAAGGCTTTCATTTTAGACTAAAGGCTAGCAAAGAATTAGTTAGTGGCATTGATCCAAAATAATATCTCATGTAAAGGATTGAGGAAGTAGAATAAGTAGAATGGAGGGGGGCGGTAGAAATGCTACCGTAGTAGGCATACTGTTGTTTGCTAAAGACTCCAAAAATATTGGCCACATGCAGGGATTTAATGGGACTGTTCATGTAAATTCATTTGGTAAGACTCTTGAACTCTGTGGTTGTAGCCAGAGGAAATAATAAGGACATGAAGGATTTTTCCACCATCCAATCCAAAATTAAACCAGCACAGGGGGAGTTGAATCACTCATTTTCAAATTAATTAATTAAATGTAAATCCTCCTCGATGATCAAAGGAGGCTGCAGAGACTTGGTTGCTAAGCAGCCGTCCTTTGTCCAAAGTTATATTTGAATGCCCTTCTTGTGTCAGATGGATTTAGGAAAGCATTTTGACTCTGACTCTTCCTATGCCTCTCCAGTGCATTTACAGATCTCTGCCAATGATATTTCAGACTATTATTTGGCTTGCAGCATGGAAAATGCTACCCTTTGCAGGATTAAGATGCAGAGGCAAGTTTCTTTGTTGAAAATCAAAAGGAAAGACAAAGAAAAGCAAGTCTCTAATATTTGGAAAAAAACACTGCTTTTTCCCATGAGGATTAGACCTTCTACTCAGGACAATCTGTTCCAGCATATCTGGCATACTTTGTGGGGGTTTTTTCTGAAACTGTAAACGTGGCATAGTTTAAGAGCTGAAATGAGCAATACAATTGCTTATGTAAAATCCCCAGGCATGAGCCATCTGCAACTCAACGTTTAAGTCCAGTTCATTTGCAATTGAGAGTTAGGCATATTCTCTTGGTAATAAATGTAACTTCAGGTGCTGAACTTTGACTAAATTATTTCAACTCTTAAAAAATTCTATAAAGTATCCTAGTATATCCTATAGGAATATGTTCCTCAACTAAACATATAATATAATTAGGGTTATCTGATCTCTGCTGAAAGAATCCAGATATTCCCTAGATATCAGTATAGATTTAGAGCTTGAGGTGGTCATTCAGGTTTTTGTAGCTAAGATCTGGTTGCCCTAACTTATCAGGTTGCTAGGAAACAATGATTATTTGCACCTATTTTGGGTGGAGGGTGATTTCAATTGTTTACTGGCACTGAAAAAGAGCTGCAGAACCTTTGCAAAATTTAACCGGAAATGAACATCTCTTATGTAAGAAACGCTGAGGTTTTGTACGTTTCAAGGACAAATTTTCAGCCACCAAAGTGGATCTAGAATCTTAATTCAAGCAGACAACAGTTACCTTGGCAAAGATGGCTTTGGTTTTGGTTAAAGAAAGGTCTTTGACTAATTTTGTTTCTACATGGAAACCACTGTTTGCAGGAAACTGAAAGAAATAAAATTTTGATTTTGAAATTTGATGATTAAAATTCTATGGGACTATAAAAATGTAGACTATTGTGAATTTAGAGTGAAGAGTTTGATTTTTTTAAATCTAAAATTGGAGATTGGACTAAAATTGTCCAGTATTCTTTGGTCCATTGATAGTTTTTTTATGAATGTATAGACTGCTGCCTCACTCAAAAATGAATTTATCATTGCCTAGACCCAAGCACATATTGTCTTGTGTGAAGCCCTGACTGGCCAGGAAAGGTAGGAACTAACAGGTGGTTAAATCTACAGCTCCACAGCCTCTGTCCATTTCTTGTCTCCTAGATAGCATGTTAGTAAAGGCTATGAAGACAGAAAGGGAAGCAACAAAAGAAAAAGAATATAATAAAACAGGAAGGTGACTCTTAGCAAGCTGGCCAGCTTAAGTCAAGGTCATAATTAGGTCAATAAAAGGATATTACACTGGAAATAGGGAGTGGCTTTTCTATTCATTGTGGAAGCCTTTTAGATGTTATGTTGTGAAATCCCATTTTTCCTGGCTGTTACATATGCTTGCAGTGCAGTCCAAGGCACACAAGATGATGTCTTCCTTGCCAGATCATTCATATTTGCGTTTTGAAAGACTTCTGGGGTTTTTTTGAATAAAAATCAACTTGTATTTTTAAACAAACAAGAACATCTTTCCCATGGCTCAAAGTAGAAGGGAATTTATTTATTAGGCCAGTGATACATGTGGTCCAACATTCCTCACCCCTGGAAGGGGATATATTGGGCATCTGGAAGAGCTTTTATTTATTTTTCACATTTGTAATGCAACATGCAATAAGTTCACATGGTGCAGTAGGCTGGGTTAGGGATTTTCTGTCTTCACTGTGAGTTGTATTGTGTTGAGGGGTGCATGAAGGGAAGTTTAGCCAATCTCATTGTGCAGATGTTGTACTCTGACAATAAAGGTTTGAATTGAATTGAATCTGTACCCTGCCACAATCCAGAGGCTTTAACTAGCCTCCATTTAGAGCCTTGGATTCATCTGCACCTCTATAACTGTCTGGTTTGGCTCTGCAACCAAACAGACAGACACAGACTTCAACGGATAATTAGAACTGCAGAGAAAACAATTGCTACCAACCTGCCTTTCACTGAAGACCGGTATACTGCATGAGTCAAAAAGAGAGCTGCGAAAATATCTACAGACCTCTCACATCCTGGACATAAATCGTTTCAACTTCTACCCTCAAAATGCCACTATAGGGCACTACGCACCAAAACAACTAGACACAGAGACAGTTTTTCCCCAAATGCTATCACTCTGCTAAACAACTAATTCCCAAAACACAGTCTCATCCTAGTACCCACCTCTTCCCACTTACGACTATACCACCTGGCTTGTATCTTTACAATTCATATTGTTTAATTGTTTCATAGCATTGATTACCATTTAACTATTAGTATTTGAGTGTTAGATTTGAGTGCTTATTAGTATTGCTTGTTAGTGACCCATAACTTTTACTAAGTGTCGTATCCTATGATTCTTATGATTCTTGATGATTCTGGATGTATGTATTTCATTTTATGTTATTTTATTTTTATTTTCTTCTTGTGTACACTGAGAGCATACACACCAAAGACAAGTTCCTTGTGTGTTCAATCACTCTTAGCCAGTAAAGTATTCTATTCTATTCTATTCTATTCTATTCTATTCTATTCTATTCTATTCTATTCTATTCTATTCTATTCTATTCTATTCTGTTCTATAAAACCCCCTCCAATTTCACTTCTTGCTTGATCCAGATCCTATTCTTCCTTGGAGCTTTCCAACATTGGAATTTTCTGAATTTAGAAACACTTTGTCAGTGGGAACGGACTGGAGGTATAAACTGATGCTAAATTCCTCTCTCTGAAATCAGAAGTCTCTCTAACCCCAGAGAGAAACTGGTAAATCCTAGTGTCTGTGTTGCAGATCAAATATTTAATCTGAAAATATAGGCAGAATTTTTATAACCTAATGCGATTAGGTTTGGGTTAACCAAACATAGCCTTAGCTGGAATCCACAATAAGTCTTTCTCCAACTACATCCATGTTGCTTTGCCTACATTGATCAGTGGAAGCAGATATGCTTTTTCTTTGCTTCCATGCATCACGAATTAGATTTTCAGTCAACTCTTCCCACTCATGTCAGGAGGTACTGAATTGATATTTGAAATAGCTTTGATCAGAAGGGGAGATCTGAATCACTGTATGAATCAGGCCTTTTATTCCTTAGTGAGGATGAACTGAGTTCATGCAGAATAATACTATTCAGCTCCTCGGTAAGAAAAGAAGCAAGAAAAATTGAAATGTTCCTTTCAATTATGCCCAGTTTTGAAAGACTGCCTGGGCAAGTCCCTGCAGTTTTCTTGGCAGGGTTTTTCATACATGGTTTGCCATTCCTTCCTTCCTAGGGCTTAGAGAAAGTGCCTGACCCAAGGTTACTAAGCTGATTTCATGCCTAAACCAAGACTAGAACTCCCCATCTCTCATTTCTAACCTGATGTCTTTACCATAATACAAGACTGGCATTCATTGTTATGTACCAACTATTTACAGAAGATCAGCGGAGGGCACAGGAAGGCAGTATACAGGTGTAATCAACCAATCAAAAAGCAAAGTGCACATATTTTACATCAATGCAATGTACATTAATGCCTACATTTGCATCAATAGAATGTTTACAGACTTATATAAGTGAACCCATTTTGAAAATAATTCAGAGATTGTTATTTTAGATTAATTGTCAAATTTTGGATTGAAGGATATACCAAAATTCCACATCTCAGATCCAGTTTAAAAGATTTCTGGTTAAAACTAACATGGAATCGAGTGACAGAGTGTGACTGATATTCTCAGTGGAATAGAAATAGGTGAAATAATTGAGACTAATCACAACCTTATTGGTTACTTGCACCTTCAGCACAACACATCCCCAAACATAGCCACTTTCCTCATTACTTTTAACTGCCTGTCTTCTACTGAGAGGCTCGGTTTGCAGAGTTGCTTTTTTCTGGTGTATTTCTAGGCATAATTCAATGTGCTGATTATTATTATATATAAAGACTTTATGACTGAGGAACTGAACTATTTTTAAGGACCATCTTCCCTCCTACGCAACCATTTCCAATACATTCATCAGCAGAGGCTTTGTTCCATGTCCCTTTCATTTAGAGAATTGGCTACCCAGGACATTTTTATTTTAGGAATATAGGAAGACCATTAGTCTATACCGATCAGTATTATCCAATTTCCGAAAGTGACTATTTAGGGCAAGGTGCCCTCTCGATTTTGAATCACAGTTTCCACAAATCCTGTTTCAGTCAGCATGACAAATGTTTAAGAATTATAGAAGATATAGTCAAAAACAGTATGAATTGCTAATTTATTACAGGATTTCAGAGTTTCTTTTTACTCTCTAGGTGCACATATGTGACAGTAAACCCTACTTGAAACACATGCTTTTGACAGTTCCTATTTCATGTTGTCTGCCTTAATTCATTTTTCTCTCTTATTGTTTACAACATTATGGCTCTGGTTCTGGACTAATAATCCTTGTATTTACTGCTATTTCGGATTGTTGCTTAAATTCACACCAATTTTCACCAAGTTCCCTGGTAAAAGATGGTGTAGAGTTCTTAGAAAATCATATTAATGTTTCTTTTTCCTACCTAAACTGGTGTGACTAAGTGCAATGAATAGGAACAAGCTGTTGACGTAGCATAGCGAATAAGGTGGTTGGGGTCTGACTGTTAGACTTTTTCTTTGAAGCAGGATCAAGAGGCATTTATTTCATAGTTTAATATGGTTTTCCAAAAGTTATTTTTTCAAACAAAAATGTACTTTATTTTTCCAAAATTTATATTCCCCTAAATTTTCTGATTGAAATTGTCAAGAGAAAAATGTCTTTATAGATTCACACAATGTACAGACCATGCATTTTTCCCTTGAATATATATTTTGTGTGCATATGTGAAAATAGTTTTTTATATTTTATAAATATCAGTGCAAAATATATTAATACTGACTAAAAATACATCATTTAGGAGAAATTCATAAAAGATGTGTATTTATTTTTAAGCATAGTGTTTACATATTTTCCTACAGATGCAGAAATTGGACTAAAAATCTGGGGGGAAAAGTAAAAATGATGAAAATAAAATGATCGGTTTACCTGTCTTAGATATTTAACGTCTGCAAAAATAAATTAAAGATCCCAAGGACTTTTTTCAAAGCATACTGTAGATGAAGGTATTTGCATTTAATACCATCTGATTTCATGCAATTTATCTGTGTACTCCTGTAAGATATTTTGTGTTCAATGTTTGGAAGGCGATAATCAAAAGGTCACTCTTAGGCTGGAAGGCAAGCAGGAACTACAGAGTAGAAGTATTGGTTCCCTTTATGTTAGCCAATATTAAGCAGAATTATCCTTTGTAATCCCTCTCTTTTTACCCATCCTACTTTCTCCCTCTCAAGTGATTATAGGAAGCAAAGAGCCATTCAGTGTGGTAATGCAAGCTAATAGGGAATTGTGAAGGCCAAAATTAATTAAGGCTTCTGCAATTCTGTTCCATTTAATGAGAGTTTTCTACAGGCTTCAAGGACAGCACTACACAGCATGGTTACATGGAATGTTTATTGTCAGGAGAGATACTCTGCCACACTTTAACAAACAAACAAGCACATACACACACACACACACACACACACACACACATACACAGAAGAAAGAGAGAGAGACAGAGAGATGTTAAATTTATTTTTGCATCCCAAATACTGCTGTCAAAAATGACCCAGGCAATGGTTAGGAAGAAAATTAAATATGCCTTTTAAAAACTTCCCTAAATATAATGAATTAAGAAGTAATACAGAGTGGGAAAGTACTAGATGCAACTGTTGAAGGTTTTACGTCATGCTCGTCACAATAGAATGATAGGGGTCATTGATCCTTGAGGCACAGGAGAATAGATCCCTTTTACCATCTGGAGCCAGGAAACCCAAGCCCACCTCCTAGACTCTAGGACCTAGAGCACAGGTGTCAAACTCACTTCATCATGGTAGTGGCGCATGATGTATCAGGACTTTTTCCCCTTTGCCTAACCGGGCATGGCCAGTGCGTGACACATCTGGCCTGTGGGCCAGGAGTTTGACACCCCTGACCTAGAGACTCAGCATTATGCAATCCCAATCAGTGAAGGAGAATTTGTCTCCAGAGCATCTGCTTGAGAGATGATATCCAGGCAGTCAGAAGGACTTTTCATCAAATAACAGTAACAATTACCGATCAGGTTGCAGCTGTAGATGCCATCTGTGGTTGACTTTATATCGGCATAAATTCAAATTGACCACAGGTAGTGGGAAAGAACAAGAATGAAGGCAAGCTTTTAAAAAATGTGCTTTTTTCTCTTGCAAGCATTTCTGATTTCTGAACCATTGTAATACATTTGTCGACAGACCCAGTTTCTGCCAAGGAAGAAGATAAAGTTGGGAATGAGGCAAGACTAGACCAAAGGTGGAGGAGAGATGAGACAGATCTATGGTGGGAAACATTGAAAACCAGTATAGTCTAAACAGTTGGTCTACAACTGGTGACATCCAGGTTGAAGTCTACTTCCATTGCGAAAGCAAACAAAGTCAGTACCTTTCAGACAAAATAATTTCATAGAGATGTGTTGCACAGTGACCAAATCTGAGATGAAAGTGCTTTGTACAGTACATTCCCTTGAACCCCTGCAGGAAAGAAGTTTATAAAACTTGCAAATAAATAAACTGCAATGCAACTGGTGGGGTGCATTTTGGAATTTTAGATTGTGGTTTTTCATTGCTGTACACAGGCCACATATGAGTTTGGTGGCCATATCAATTTCTTTAATAGTTCAATAAACTAACAAACATATTTTACAAATGCACTGGCCATCCCTCTGAGGCTTCTTCTCCCTGTGGTTTAATATAGTGTGATGGAAGGCCTGAACTGGGTTAATAGTGTGGTAAGCATGTTATTCAACCATCATCTATATCTATAAAAGAGAGGTGGGTTGCGAATGTGTGTTGGTATGTGCTTTATACAAACTTACAGTTCTGCACCAATCGACTTCGAACTTGCCAGATAGGTAGAAAAACATTGTAAGAAATGCACTGTCAGGGTCTGGAAAGATAGGGCCCGTTTTTCACCCCTATTTTGGGGCACAAAGAGGACAGCCATAGCAACTCTTCACTGTGCACGCGCAGGTTTCTGTCCGCCGTTGCTGCTGCGGCTCGCGCACACACACCACGCCTTTCCCCTCCTGATCCCCTCACCGCTGGTGCAGAAGAGCCATGGCTGCTTCCCTTCCCAGCTGGGGAACAGTATGCACTGCTGACGAAGGCAAAGGAGACAATTAGGGGCAGCCGACAGGAAGCCTTGCCTCCTTTACCTTCGCCAATAGCTGATTGGCGGCACCTCCAGGCTCTACCCATTTCCCCCTTTGCTTCTTTTCTTCAGGAAGGCATGTGGCCAGCCAAAAGAACCGGGCTGCCCGTGGAAGACAGGCCGGAGAGAGGAAGAAGGTAGGAAGGTAGGAAGGATGTAGGGAGAAGGAAGGGAGAAAGGAACACAGGGAAAGAGGGAGGGAAGGAGGAGGAAGGGAAAAAGAGGAAAAGAGAAATGAGGGAGGAGGAAGAAGGGAGGGAGGGGGAAGGGAGGAAGGAACACAGAGGAAAAGAGAACTGAGGGAGGAGGGAGGAAGGAGGGAAGGGAGGAGGGAAGGAATGGAGGATGGAAGGAGGAAGGGAAGAAGGAAGGCAGACGAAAAGAGAAGTGAGGGAGAAAGGAAGGAGGGAGGAAGGGAGGGAGGAGGAAAGAAAGAAAGAAGGAAGTTGGCAGTCCATTTAAAAATTACCCGGGCAATGCCGGGTAAACAGCTAGTACATTATATTTAACAGCCATGTTAGAATTTCAGAAAATACTAACTCAATTTCTGTATTGTTTTTCTGCTTGCACGGACTGAATGTATATTGGTACATCAGCTTGGGGATGAAATCTGAGGTGATGGCAATAACCATGCCATTGCCAATGATAGAGAGTATACCAATTGTTTCTAGGATGTAGTACCAGATACCTATAGAGGGAATGAAAAACAAAAAAGATACTGTATTAGTCAATATGTGGAAGAAAGAGAATTTGCCTAATTGTATTGAATCCTTATCCTTCCCCACATAGGGAAGAATAGTCCTTTTTCTGCAAACTGCTTTGAATAGCATTATGTGTGGAAAATGTAGAATATAAATGAACTATAGACTGCAATTAATTAATTGACGTAACAAGGATTTTCTTACTCTAAGAGAAAAGGCTATATGGAACGATGTGGTGACCCATGTGTTATTTAGAACAGTTTCTCAACCTTGGCAACTTTAACATGCTAGCTGGGGAATTCTGGGCGTTGAAGTTGAAACGGTTGAGAATTACTGATTTAGAGAGTAAACTGGAAATGTTGCATTCCTCATTTTCATTCTCCAAATAAGCTTCTATCTTCTTGCTGTGGCCAAACCAAGCTAGATCTTGACTTGGGAGGCTGTACTTCAATGGTTTTAGTCATAAATCTTGAGTTGATGTATTGTTTTGGACCTCAAAGACCATTAAAGCATTTGACTGAATCCCAAAATGCTATCCCCTTGTTTAAAAGCAGCTATATCAAAAGAATAACTTATCACAGTAAAATTGCTGTTTTGACGCATGAAACAGGCCTACCAAATGGGCTGAAAAAACAATCTCTTTGATCTGCAACTTACCAATGGTATTAGCTTTCTTGGGCACCATTCGCTTCTGCAGTTTCACCATTTTGATAGCATCCAACCGAATCTCAAAAAGGTTATTGATAAAGGCCAGCAATGGTGCAAGAGGGAAAGCAGCCACAAAAACAGTGGTGAAGCTGTACTGGATCACTAAGGATATAAAGAAGAGGTTGTAAAGAGGCAGGAAATTAAACAACATGAACTTTCTATGACTAAATTTGTTGGCCAAAAAGAATACACATATTATAGTCCAAGAACTTGCAGGTGTTAGAGCTTACTGATGTCTATTCCTTTTCCAAGGAAAACATGGGAGCTCTAATTCAGAATGCTTGAGTTTCATGAGCAACAATGCAATACCTTAAGTGTATTGGGCATATACAAGTTGGATTCAAGATGTTAACATTATCACTGTGATCAAGAATATTTCTTTCAAAAATTGGTGACAAGAAGAACTGAAAGCAATCAATACAGCTATAGTATTTCATTCTCATGTTCCTCAAAACTATTGTGTAGCTTTGATTGACAAAACAGCCAGCATTCTAATCTTAATTTGGCCTGCATCATTGCAGGTTGCCGAGTTTTATCATGTTCTGTGAGCTTTTCCACTGAACCTGACTTACTCATCTCCATGTATTCATCAAACAAGGTGAAGACATTGACTTCATTGAGCTGATAATTCCACAGCCATTCCTCCTTGCACGAGTCCTGGGATGCCTGCTCCACATTAATCCTTTGGGGATTTCTGCACAGCAGACGGCACTTGTAGGTTAGGGAGCTGAAGAGGCAAACATGTAATATTAAGGAAAATAAGATTCAAAAGAAGACAGCTGTTGACTGTTAAGGTGCTCATGAATATCCACGCTTAACAGACATAATCCACCCATCCTGCAACTTGATTACTTTCCCAAATGGGAAACCCCAACTCTCATTTTCCCAAATTCTCAGGTAATCAGGTTGCCTTTCTTTTTCACAATTTTTTGATAATGATATTTTTTTTATAAAGTCTAGGATATCTGTACTCTGAACACTTTATAGATCTCTCTCCAAATAGCTGTTTGAATGTTCCTGCAAAGAAAACAGTTATTCATAGGCTTCATTCACACTGGAGATCACACTTCTGTTCCCTTGGTATTTTCATAGTCACCCATCTCACCTGACTCTGAATGATTCACATATTAAACAGCAAAATCAAACACATATCAATAAAATGTAAAACAATTAACTCCAAGCATTAAAAAATATCAATAGAAGATAATGTTTCTAGCTCAGGGTTGGAGTCCTTGGTGCTCTCTGGGCTTGCTTCTTCAGTGTGATGTTACTTAGTTGACCAATGAAATGTCTGCAAGAAAACAACCAAGCTGAGAGAACACTAAGGACTTAATTGAAAAACAAAGTTCATGAAAAGGCCAGCTGACAGCTCACAGACAATACAGCTATCTTGGAGGCTCTCCATGCCCACAGGATCCTGATGGGACTCTTTGATTGAGCCAATCTAACCTCAGGAAAGATGATGTTGCCAGGAGTGGGTGCCACAGCACAAAAGGTTCTCTTCCTGGGTCCCATCAGACGAAACTTTTCCGTAGATGGGACCCATAACATGCTCATCTGTATAATGTAGGAACTCTTGGAAAACAACTAGCTATGTTCCATTTAAGAAGTGAGGCAATTTCTAAAAACTTGCTTCTCTATGTATGATGAGGTGGGCAATTGCCAGATCCCAAACCACTTGCAGACTTCAAAGTCCCAGAGAAATTTCAGTCAGCTAAATTTGACAACATATTTCCAATCAAACTACACTGGGAGAATAAAGAAATCAAATGGGTTAAGTTCCAGAGAGGCTTAATGCACCTTTACACTGTAAAGCAAATAGAAAACGGTGCCTGCTCTGCCATAATAATTGTAATCCTGCAGAAAGCTGCCTCTCTGTACATCATTGTTATGTCACTGTGCTGCCCTCTGGCTGCTGAATATATATATATATAATCCTATTACAAATATTTCTTGAACTGATATCAGGCAGCTTCTGCACTTTATATATATAAATGTAAGTCTTTGGTTATTCAGGTTTTCTCCCGCGTAAAATTGGAAGTATCTTGGCGATGTTTCGACGAGGTCACACTCGTCATCTTCAGGCTGGTACCTCAGGCTGGTCTTCAGGTTGGTACCTTCCGCTTCATGCTTCTGGAGCAACATTGCATTAAACCATGATTAATAAATATCAAGAGGATAAAAGAGGCAAGGAAATGTTATATAAGAAAGAGTATATGAAATATTCTTTATGTCTCTTTGAAAATATTAGAACCAAGAATTCGAAGTCATGCTTTCTGATAAAGAATAATTCTTTTTTCTATCTTTTTAAAAATTCACATTAAGCACAGATTATTATGAATATCATAATTACATCCAAATCTGATTTAGAGGGCATATAGAGTTCTTCTTACTTTTATTAAAGATATTAAAAAGGCAATGTGTATAAGTCGACATTGATGGTGACAGCTGATGAATTCACTTTTCATGCCAGAAAAGATAGTGAATGTAGAAAATCAGAGTGAGATTTTCATATGTCTACTCCTTTGATCAGAGAGATTATGAAGATATAGTACGTATTTCATCCATGCAACTACACTCAAAACCACATCTAACTTCTGGCATCATTAGTATTATTCTGCGTTTAGTATGTTTTTTTCTTTTTTTAAGACAAGTGTGCCTGAAACAATCATCCTCATCATACTATTTTCAGCATTGTTTAATTAATTTTTCTGTAAAAACATGCTATTTTTTTTTTATTTACCCATGTCTTCTTATGGTTAATGTTTCCAGAAACAGTATAACTATCTACAGTATATATACAAATGTTCACCAGCGGGGTAAACTGCAGCATTTATTTATTTATTTATTTATTTATTTATTTATTTATTTATTTATTTATTTATTTATTTAGTCATTCATTACATTTTCATGCCAACTCCCGAAGGACTCTGGGTGGTTTACAATATAGATAGCAATAGCACTCAGATATTATATACGGCTTATCAGAGCTTTACAACACTCCCAAGCAGTTACAGAATCAGCCTATTGCCCCAAACAATCTGGGGCCTCAATTATGTCTCCTCTGCTGTAGAGAATATTGAGCTAGATGGACCAGCAATTACAATAAAAATCAGTATATCTCTCTAGAAAATACGTGCATAAAAATTACGTTCTACACCAAGGTATAGAACTTTGACAAGTGAGAACCACACTTGACTTTTTAATTGCGTATTTGGTGCCAACAATTCAGGACAGCAAAGAAGAAAAGGAATATTTGGAAAAATTAATTCAGATTAAACTGAATTAATCAAGCACATTTAATATGCTCACTCATGTAATTTATAATGTCATTCTTCATCTTGTAGTAACTTTAGGAGGTATTCTGAAACTACATCAAGACTGTTGGCACAGCCAATGTCTATATGCACATTTACTGTCCAAATGATAATGTCTATTCATGTAGCTATTCCTTTAATCCCTCCATATCACCCAGAGCTACTGTATGAGATGGGCAGCTATATAAATAATGTAATGAAATAAACATTTCTATTTATATTAAAATTCTTATTCTTTTGAAATCCATAGAGCTAACAAAGATGGAGTTAAGCTTACAGGATGAGGAGGTATATAAATAAAATTGATGGTCTATAGGGCACTCTTAGTGCTGTGTTTCCCATTTAAATATTTTATGATCTAGCATCTTGAAAACATACCCATTATTTCTTTCTTATTTGTCAGATTATTATGTTGTGGTTTTAGAACTATTCCTTTCTGTAAACACAGGAATTACTTTGATAAAAAAATATCCATGTATTTTAGATGTTCCTAATTTCTTTGTTTACTATATGTGGAAATGCTCTTCTTAGGGAAAAGAGAAAATATGAAATAAATTTTCTTTGATTGTACAGAACTGTCCAAGAATAATAAAACTATGACAAGGAAGACCATTTCTCTGCCTCTGCCTTCTGCTTGAATAAGATGAGTCCATAATAGCAGAGCTTTTAATCCAAATTGCATGTCAAATAATAAAAATAAAAATGTCTAAGGAATTCTTTTTACTAGAATGGTTTCTGTTAATATAGTTATAGTTTTACATATACTGCTTAGTGACTTACCAGCTGGGGACTCTCAGGAGAATTTGTGAACTACCCCTGTTGAAAAATCTTATATTTCACTTGAATTTCATATATTTAAACTTAGCTTTGAACCTCGGTGGCACAGTGGTTAGAGTGAAATACTGCGGGCTTCTTCTGCTGAATGCAATTGGGCAGTTCAAATCCCACCAGGCTCAAGTTTTACTCAGCCTTCCAGCCTTCCAAGGTGGGCCAAATGAGGACCCAAAATTGTTGGGGGCAATATGCTGACTCTGTAAAAAGGGGGGCTATAAAGCACTATGAAGCGGTATATAAGTCTAAGTGCTATTGCTATTGCTAATACATAAACTGTGTATTTTAAACAATTTCTTTTTCAAGTTTTATTTGCATTATTAATATAATATATAAAAATTCCAGTGTTGTCTGGGTGATTGTAATCAGGCGATTTTAGGCTATTATAATCAAAATGTTTACAACTTTCATCACAATAACATTAATACTGTAATATCATTTAGTTTGTCCATTTTAACAAATTTCCATTTAAACATTTATTAAGTAACATTTATCTCTTAAGTTTACCTTAAGTGGGTAAAGTTCAGAACAATTTAAAGGAGCATTTTCAACAAGTCTGGACATATTAATGCCATTTGGAGAATTCTGAGAATTGAAGTCCAAATATCTTAAAAGTTGTCAAAGTTTAGAAACACTGATTTAAAATGATACATAAAATCCAAACTGTTTACAGCCTTCCAGTCACTTATCTTTTCGTAGACCAGAATTGCTATCCCTTTGAGAAGGATGCTCTACTATACAGCCCCAGCAGAAACAAAGAAATAAAAGTGTGGTTGTGATAAATAGAACAGAAGACATTCCAATTCATCCCTCTTGTTTTTTCCACTTGCATCATCATGACCTCTCATGTCAAGAATCCATTTTGCTTTGGAAAAAGAATCATAGCCAAAGGTTCAGAGGCTGCCAGGGTCAAGAATGCCCCAGAGGGTTACAGAGAGATCAAAGCCCACTTTTCCATGTGCATCCTCTATTAAATTAAGGTGACTTGGTACACTTAATTTTGTAAATATGCAAATATCTTATTGACTGCAAAATCACTCTCCAGAGGTACCTGGAAAATGGTCCAATCTGAAGGGTTTTAGAATTATGAAACTCATTATACCACCATCTGGGCATTCTGCTTATGTCTTTTCTTTTAAATACCAGCACACTTTAATAGCATGACATTCGCATGGTTGAGTTAAACAGTCTGATCTAAATCAGACTGTTTAGCTGGACTAAGAAAGTTTCCAGAGATTTTCTTTGTCCCCCTGAGCCCTGTGTCCTGATATACATTAGCTGGCACTCTGGAGCCCTTTGTACTCTTGGTTTTGGTTGTGGCCTGTCGGCTGCCGGCCCCTCCAACAGCCAAATGAGAGGAAGAGGTGGCATGGGAGTCAGGGTCAGCATCAAAGTAACCTGAGAACTCCAAGGCAGAAGGGGGAATGGAGCTGGCATAGACAGAGAGAGACAGAGAGAGGTGGAGCCTGGGCCCTCTGTCAGCCCATAGATGGAGAGTCAACAGCCCCCAGGTCTGGAGGTGGCTGATGAGGAAGAGGAGGAATACCTGGGTCCAGTGTCTGAGGCGCAGAAGATAGAGGAGAGCAGTGGAAATCCTTGGGCCGATCCTTGGAAAGGAAAAACCACCGCTGCTAGGGAAGCCCCACCCTAGCTCTGGGGATAAAAGACAGGAGGTGGAGATGAATAGACGTGGTAGACAACTATTCATCATCCGGCCAGACAGACTTGTTAGCCTGTGGTGAGAGAGAAACTTTTTGCTGGGGCTACTAGTACTCCTAATAAAGGAATATTTGAGTTAAGTTCAGAGAGTTTGTCGTGTTTGGGGAACTGGGTCAGAACAGTTGTGTAGCCTATAACATCCCTTTCATTGAGGGACCTTTTTATTGTCTCAAGCCTTGAGTTCCCTTTGACCAGGGAAATGAGGCAGGGTATAAATAAAAATAAATAAATAAATATTTGTTCCTCTTTGATACCATCTTGGTTACTTAAAGTATTGATGGACAAATGTATATGGAATGCTTGAGGTGATGACAGAAATGTGCTGGGTAGGAACATAATTATGTATATGATCGGTAAAGCAGACACTGGATAGGCTGAAAACCCAATTTTTTTTTTGCACTGAAGGATGGATGGATGGTTTGATGCAACAAGGAGGGTAAATCTGAAAATTTAACATCCATGTTTAACAGAAATATCCAGAAAATGATGAAAATCTCAGATAGATCAAATTGAAACTTTGGTAGACAGTTTATTAAAGATGGGAAGATGGAGATATTAAGATGTGCAAATGGCGGTAGAAAGGTTCTGATTAATATGTGATCTGCTGCAAGATCTATGTGTGTTGAAATAAAGTTAAAATATCCATGTAGAAGCTTCAGTTCACTTGGTTAGTTATACTTCCCCCTTTTCTTATCTTCCCCCTTAATTCTATTGGCTTATTATGTTATTTCTTACTCTTTTCTGTACTTTGCATAACATTAGTTATCTCCCCCAGAAGAGAACAGCACCATGAGAAACAAGTACGTATCCATCCCATTTTGATTATGAGAAATGTGAACATTGTTATTTGAAGCATCTCCATCCATGTTTGAAGTAGCTCTCTCCACTCTCCTAAAGCAGGGTGTACACATTTGCTGAAATGGTCAACTCTTCTGGAAAAATCCCTTTCATTATAACAAGTTCCCATATTTGCAATAATTGAAGCAGTACTACAAAACTATGTCATAGATGCTATTGTGTTGTAGGTGTTTTAGAATAAGAACTATTCATGTTTTAGAGAAGTGAGTGGGATAGAGAGCGAGCTATGGATTTACTGACACCCAAAAAAATCCACAGAAAGTAGAAAATACCATATATTGAGTGACAACATTAGTAATCTTTTCCCCAAATATTACTCTCCGAATCTCTTGTCCTAATAAAACAGGGGAATCATCAGAGTTCTTTGTAAAAGAATATAGACATGGCCACGTGGGTGGACTTCATCTGTCAGAATCGTCCAGACGGAACTTAAGTCCATACATCTTAATGTAGCCAGGTTTAAAAAGTACTGATGTAGATGAAAAAAAGGAAGTGCTACCCTATCATGTACATATGGTCTAAAATGCAAAAGTCAAGATAGCATCTCAGGTTTAATCATATGGGATGGATTCAATAAAGTTAGCACATCACATGAAGACGGCGATATCAAATGATGGAACATACGTGGGAATAAGATATCCCACATTCAAAAGTCCAAATTGTTCGTTACTCTTTTTAACTGAGCCGATTTCTGGCACCACAAATAACCATCTATTATTTCAGAATTAAATAAAATACCTAACTCCAAAATCCAACATTATACAAAGCTAGCCTCAAAAACATTTCAATAAACCGTATCAAAACTTTCTCGGGACCCAGAAAAAGTATTGTTGTCCAGACTTGTCTATTCTGAATTATGCCAGCATATATCAAATCTGATCTAGATATGAACCCTATCTTTTGACACATGATGTCTTGCTATTAAATGCAAAAGTTCAAAATAGCAATAGCATTTTAGACTTATACACCGCTTCATAGTGCAGCCCTGTCTAAGTGGTTTACAGAATCAGCATACAGTATTACAATTTGAGTCCTCTTTTTACCGAGCTTGGAAGGATGGAAGCTTGAGTCAACCTTGAGTCGGTCAGGATCAAACTCCTGGCTCTGGGCAGAGTTAGCCTGCAATGCTGCATTCTAACCACTGGCTCTTTATTCTGTATATTAATTACTATATGCATCAACCAGCTAGTTTCTAGTCCTTTGTATGCAGATCAAAATATGTATTCTAGGCAGAAATACCGTGTTTCTCCAACAATAAAATCGAGTCTTATTTTCTTTTAGACTTGGAAATAAGTACTTGGGCTTATTTTCAAGGAGGTCTTGCTTTTTTTGAGGGAGGAGAAGAACGCACTGTCAGACTCAGAAGCCAGGGATCCTGCAGGCATCCCGGGCACATAAAAGCTGCGAAAATTCCCGGGCTTATTTTTGAGGTAGGGGTAATAGTAGGCCCACCCCCAAAAAATTAGGCTTGGACTTATTATTGGGGTGG